>JAOTAV010019976.1:0-23441 GCA_026546445.1 Cyclargus thomasi
AGAAAATTGATTTCCCGCCTTTACTTGACACTGGCCATGGTTATAGCCAAGCGCCATATAAATAAATAAATAAAAGAGGAGGAGGTTTCTCAATTTGACCGTATATAATAAATGTTCTTTTTTATGTTTGTTCGCCGATTACTCCGCGGTTTTTGGATCGATTTTTAAAGTTTTTCGTTGTTGTATAATAGGGTATAGCTGCAGTTTGGTCCCACTTTCACATGATGCCATCCAGGAGTAATCGAGGGGACTCTTCGAAATTTGTATGGGCATATATAGTGATTGACATTTTTCCGAAGGATTCCAGGTATATGCCACCAAAAAGTTAGATTTTGGATAAATGTATACCCTGGTTCCGAAGGTGCTGTACAGAACTCTTAAATTCTTATAGATAGTGATTCGGCGATTTCGGCTTTATTTAAACAACTTCATCAATTTCATCAATCATCATCATCAACACTGTTATGATGCTATGCCATTATATTTTAACTGTATTACTTTTAATTCCCATGGTCTTTTACATTAAAACGAGTTTTCAATTGTAATTTCACCATCTATTTTTTAATTAAAATGCAATTATTATTTTAAAGGATTTTATCAGAATTTTTGCATCATATTTTCGAAAGTGGTGATCTGATAAATGGGATCCATAAGAACTCGATCGAGGGACATGAACATATATATTATATATGTACTCAGGTTGAATTATTTTTAGCTGAATGTGTAATCGACTTACAGTATAAAAAAAATAAGTTTATTTTAAACATAAAAAAACACTTCCAAAAAGAAATGGATGGATGAACTAAAAAGTAACAAATAATTATTTTTCTCTGTTAGTGCCTTATAACGTAACGCCTAAGCCTGAACATTAACCGTAATCAATCTTTGTAAGTTTGAAGTCGGTACCAGCTTTTACTATTTCTTAGATGATGGACATTAATAACACTTACGCTTAAGTTTGCTGGTACCGACCACAAAATTATAAAGATTAATTACGGTTAATTTCGAGGGTTAGGCCAATTGAAAAAAAAAACGTTATACTTTATATTAAAATAATTAAATGTTTTAATCTACAGCACACACACACATAAATATACACATACACACAAATACGCATGTTAACGTATCTAAATGGTAGTATTATTTCTTTTTAGGCTTACGTTAATGTTAACTTTATTTCATCAGTTTAAAACAAGAGAGTGTTAAGGAATAGAGGCATTTTCTGACACAGATGCCTTTGCACTCAATAGGAAGGGTCAACCTTTGTTTAATAATATGTATGTGTGAAATTTTGATGAAATAAAAATATTAAAAAATATATATTTATTTAATATTTATTCATATGCTACAGCATGTTGTTTTCAGAGCTTCGCTCTAGCCTGATGTAAGGCCTTTAGCATAAGTATTCCCTTTTAGCTTACGTACTGACAAATTTACTCTCGTCAAGCAAAATTGGTCTTTACAGCCGCGGGCTACCCAACAGGATTAGACTAAAACAGTGTGACAGTTTATAAATTCTAATGGCGCGTGTTGGTGTACGGCATACTCAGCTTTATTCTCTGATCATTGTTTATGATCACTCGGCCATCTAGTTAATAAACTACTAAGCACGATTGCTTGCTTTCATGCAAACATCGTACCAAAAAAAAAAACAAAAAAAAACGGTCTTCGTCAATGTTGTAGCCAGAGACTACATAATGTATCAGAAATGTCATGGCAATCACCATGCACCAAGTGTTGCCTAAGTGAAAAAAACCCTTTCAGCGGTACTTTTTAGACAGACTCTACTATATAACAAACTTACTATGAAACAAAATTGCCCAAACAAATCCCAAAAAAAATTCGTTTTCAGCGCTGCTACTTCCATTAGAAACTCCATAAAAGTGAACCTTAAAATATTATCACTGCTTAGACCGTCCGTGGCCTAACGGGTAAGACCTTTGGTTTGCAGTCGAGAGGGTGCAACTTCCCTAATCCCCTATCCCTATTCCCTCATAAATGGCCGACAACGCACTTGTGACTCTTGGATGTCACTAGTGTCGGTTTTTTTTTCTTTTTTGGTGAAATTACTCGTTGGCCCTTGCAGAATACCAGTGCAGCGAGCTTGCTTGCTGTGTTTAGCTGACCCTGGGCCAATTTTGACATCACACACTATGTACACGACTATTGTGTATTACTTTACATTGTCATAATCTGCTGTTCTGTATGTGTTGTGTGATGACGAAATAAAAGTATTCTTATTCTTATATGGAGGAGGAGCTTGAAATTCCAATAATATTTTAAAATATGCTTTATTCTTGCATATTTTTAATGAATAAAACGCTACGCTCACTACAATACCCATACTACGATATTTTGACATGACACGATAATCGTACTCGAAACACTCCATGGCGGATTGGGGACGACTACCAAGGCAAGTAGGACTCCCACGGAGGCCACACCAGGCATACCCACTAAAAACTCAACGGGTGTTCCTACTTTCCGCTTCAGGCAGAGTCGCGGGATACGCACGGAAATTTATTTGCTACCCTCAGAGAACCCGAGACCTTTCCAACGAATACAAAACCGTAGAAATCGGTTCGTGCGTTCTGGACTTATAGCGTCAGGAAGGAAAACCCGATTTATTTTTGTATAATAGATAAAAAAAAAATCTTTTAGCGACAACCCTATTCTCATTGTAAGAGTTTTCTAATACGTCGTCGTTGCTCCGAACAGTACAATACAAGTAATACATACGTTACAAAGACCGAGGGTTAATTAAAATGCCCTGTAGAGCATTCATTGATAACCACAAGTACTGCCGTCGGATAAGTTAAACAGTTTTGAACCTTAGTGACCAGTGATAAGGTTAATAGTGGTGTATGCGTCTGTGTTATACTGCTGAGTGTAGCTTAGATCATTAACTGATTGAGAAGAAAAAGATAATATAATTTTTAACATTCACATTTCTCATCATCTAATACTTTTCTGTATACTAAATTTAATTAAAATCAGCTCAGTGGTTTTAGTGTAATTAATGGACAATTAACAAAACAAACAAACTTTCCACTAATATTCTAACATAGGTACCTAATAAAAGTACTTTAACTAAGGTTTTAGCGAATCCATGTCATATTGATCTTAAACTAATACACTTCTGTGTTCGAAAATTTGAAAATTCCTAGAGATCGCCCTGTGGTCGAAATTCGACCAAAAATATTTCAATTCATCGGGTAGAGGAGCTATACGAGTATAAGTATAATTTATTCTCAATTCAATCATAAACTTCAATTTGGCATAAAATTCATATTACTAGGCAATTTTTTATTTAATCACATACATCAACCACGAACAAAAGAGTATTTAATGCCAAGTCAAAATATTGTAGAGTGCGTAGCGTTGTATTTATTAAAAATATGCAAGATTAAAGCATATTTGAAAATAATATTAGTATTCCACGCTTCTCCTCCATATCAACTATAACGGGGAGAAATTTCATGTTTTTACATCTACGCGTCTTTCGTAAAAAGGGATACAAAGTTTTCTGCTCGCGTATTAATATATAAATAAAAATTATAAAACCCCACAATTTTAAACTACCCAACACAGAAAAAAACCACTTCCCTGCACAATGTGCCAATAGTTAAAGCGTACTGAAAGACCTAAGAAATATTTATCTTGCTTCCTCCATGCTCTTAATCACTTCACCTATCAACGTCACCCCTCCCCCCTACCCCCACTGCCCCCTAGACAAACCCATCACCCTCCAGGTACGACGATGGACGATTAATATCATCTACGGCAGATCCATCACACTAACTACACCATAAAACAGGGGGAGGTTTATAACAGAGGTTACACTCGTTCCCAGTAACGGGTTGAAAAGTTTTCACTGCGATCTGGTGGGTTATTAACTGAGAAAATATGGACGTATTGATTTTTAAATGTGAAGAAATATTGTTTTAAAAATATAAACCACCACGCTGCGTCAAAATTCGCAATCTCGCGGAAACAGTACATTTTTCCGGTATAAATAAAGTATCCTATGTCCTTCCCCGCGACTCAAAGTATCTCCATCATACAGATACACTTTTGCATTTTTAATATTAGTATGGATCAAAAAATGCGCCCGAGAAAAACAGTTTGCCGAAAAATTATGAAAGTTTTCCTAAAAACTAACTTAAGCGTGAGATATGACATTTTTATAAATACTTGTAAATCTATTTTTACATATAATAAAACAGTCAAATTGGAGTGTATGTACATTTAATACTTTTACAAAATAATCAAAGGGGGGGTGCTAAGGAACAGTAATAGAACATATATCGACAAACACAAAGTTGTCTGTTTGTCTGTTTGTACGCGTTAATTTCAAAAACTATTGGACGGATTTGAATCAATCTTTTTTTGTTTCATAACTATTAGGTGTAGGCAACATAAAGGATACTTTTTATCCCGGGAAAATGAACGATTCCCGCGTGATATACACATTTTTGCGCAACGAAGTTGCGGGCACCAACTAGATATTAGTAAATGTAAATTGTTCCTACTATTCAAGGTACTCAAAAATTAAGGCAATTGTATAAAAAAATCTGAGAGAAATCCTCACGAGTTCTAATTCGTCTCAATAGGGGACAATGACAAATCAACTATTAAGGATTAAATTACAATCGATCGACATCATTATCACAATAGAAAGAACAAAACCAGCAGGCTGAGTAATTGTTTCAACAGCTCTAGAACGTGAGGATCGTAAGAGGACGTTAAAATGGCATGCATTGTTAATTTATTAAATTGAAAAATCTTAGGTTGATAATGAGCCTAGGCCTTAAGGCGTCAGAGCACTTGATCAATCGCTGCTTACAAATATAACGGCACTGCTGTCTGCATGTGGGTTTGTTTGAAGTCGGCCTACTGGTTGGCTATAACATTGTGATTATACTGACGACGTTGTATTGTTGAGGTTTTTGTCTATTAATTGAGGTTGATTTGTCTAGATAATTACATAATTTAATATTGATTTAGGATGCATAAGAATGAAGAATTAATGCGTAATAGTAGTTAGTAATAGAAAATGTAAATTATTTTTAATTCTTTGTTTAAACAAATCTATCGTTATTAAAAAACGATGAAGTAAAATTAGTTTTTTTAAATTTGAAAATAACAAAGTTATATGTTTTTAAAATAGTCATTTAAAAGGGGAGATCCAATATAGATTGTGACGTCAAAGTCTATAAGCTGCATACAAAGTTCATACTAAATTACGTTTTGAGAGAAAGAGATGGGAAGACAACTTTAATCTCTAATATCTCACTCATTACTCAACCGAAATGTAAGATTTTTTGTCATTCTGTATATCTTTTAGCTCACTACCATAATAATTTGCATTCAATAAATTTTGTTTTATACGTTTATACCTATTGTACAATGTACATTGAAACGAAGGATTGATTTGAAACTAGCTTTTGGGCGCAGCTTACCCCGCGTCGATATTTACAAATTTTTGTTTACCCCACAACAATTTAATACAACGGAATAAAAAGTATCATAATATCTAAGTCAGTTATTCAAATGAAGACATAAGTGGAAGAAACAGATAACTAACTTAAAAACTCCCGGATTTTTGCACTAATTGACACTTTCGGACCCGAAACATTACTTGAAATTAAAATAACGTGGATTTGACGTATAGCTAGATACACTAGCTAGACAATGGGTAAGTTACAAGATTTGTCAAAATTTTATGGAAAAAAATTTGTATATACTCGAAGGTTGCAAAATGTTAGTTATCCGCTTCTTCTACTTATGTCTTCAAATCCGTTTAGTCGTTTCGGCGTTTATGACGAACAAACATGTAAAATATGTTTGTTTGTCCTTCCTTCACGCCGTAACGAAGCAACTAATCGACTTGATTTGGCATAGACTTAGTTAAAAGGATGGTGAGTAATACTTTTTAAGGTCTTGAAAAAACACAGTGTTCCCAAAATATTCGTATTTTTACGCGATTAACAAATCCCACGCGAACAAATCCGCGTCGCAAAGGCTAGTTTAAAAAGTAGACTCCTGATTAAACTAACCGAGACATTATAATTTTAACAACGAAACCCACGGTATCCCATGGGGGTGAAAAATTAAAGATTCAAAAAGTGCTCTTTTTAATTAAGTCGAAGTGGGTCAATAGCCCGAAGTTCGGTTTCTACGGGGTTTTGGGGTTATTAATATTATACTTCCGTCCCCCGGTTTACTTCAATTATTGCTGATTGGCATGCCCGTAACATTAACTGCCGTTCGTTAAATAGGTGAGGAGTTTTATTTTATATCACCAGTGGAAAATTTTGTACTAGTCCTTTTTTAATGTGAAGACGGCGTTAGACGTCTTAGAACGTTTCCATACAATTAATACAATGTTATTATTGAATAATAATAATTAATTATAGTGCATTTAACCACTCTAGGCGGGAGCGGTCAGTAACCTCTGTAAATTTGTCATTTCTATATTTGTCATATCATCTGGTTTCATCATCACCCAAAGGTTGGCTGGAAGAAAATGCCATAAGGCATTGAGCCCGCCTATGTACTATGTTGTGTGCAAAAAGTATAATAAAAAAAATAATAATAATTCTAGAACTTTTTTAAGCAGATGTGTTAAGTGTAGTGAACTAGTAATAGTTAAGAGCACTGTCCCAGCTTACCGAACCGAAACCGAACTACGTACGAAATTACATTTCTAACCAGTTATATTCTAAAAATCTACCTTAACAAACGAAAATATCTCAGCGAAAAGGGTGGCAACACTAGTGAAACGTACCCGAAAGTCGGGTGTAGGGTCAGCATATAAAGTGGATACTTTTGACCCACTTTCCCGTCTGAAACAAGTGCTATTTACAAATATTTGAATAAGAATCATACAGGGAATACTTTTTATTCCGGAACTATGATATTGTATTGTGCCGAATGTTAAGTAGGTTGGTTTGTGCCGCTGTTTGTATCTACATTTTTGACCTTCGTATTATCCGTTATAAAAATGAAATTATATGAAATGGAAGGAGACATTTTGCAGGCTCTAAAGCTACTTTTAGTACTACGGCAGAGATTCTGATAAAATACAAATGTGTACACTTTACGATTACCTCCTTAGTCCTTATTCATAAAAATATTTAAACAGTGTTTAACTAATCGAGGTTCGCTGTCGTGTAACGTTTTCGATATGCCAAAAAAGGACTGTGAATTTTGATTAGTTAAGCACTGTTTAATTAATAATAGAGTTAGTGATATAGTGTTTAGTATTTTCGTTAAATCTAGGCGATGGCGGTTGATGACCGTCTGTGAAATAAATTATAATTTCTGTACAAATCGCGATTGACAACAGCAACGCGACAACAAATGTTACTCTTTCTTTTTTTATATATTATACATATAACCATGGCCAGCGTCAAGTAAAGGCGGGTAAACGAAGACATAAGTGGAAGAAGCGAATAACTAACATTTTACAACCTTCGAGTAAATACAAATTTTTCTCCAAAAAATTTCGATAAATCTCTATTTATTCTTATTTTGAAAATTTTAAAAACCACATTATTTTCATTTGAAATAATTTTTCCGGTCCTAAAGCGTCCATTTACGCAAAAATCCGGCGGTTTTTCAAATGTTACTTACCCGCTTCTTCCACTTATGACTTCGATTATTTTCTTTTTCCGTTATTTTAAAGTCTAGTCAGAGTCAAAATAAGACAGTGGAGCGAAAGCGTCCAGGCAGTCGATTTAGTAAAGCGGTAGAAGCTTTACTAAAACTTGGGGTGGAGTCACTACATTTGTGCATGACAAAAATTATTTAATATTCGAAATTCTACCATTATCACACTTTAAAAACCAAAATGACACAAATCCCCGCTGAAACTACTTGTTGTCACTTGCGGTTTGTATAGAAATGACAGATTTTTGATAGAGGGTTACCGATAGCTACAATAGTATCTAAAATATTAAGTTATTTTACAGCGACATAAGGAAAATTTAAACTTTTATTTCGGAATTAAATTAAACGTTAATAAAACATACCTTTTTTCCGAATCGTACCTTCCGTTTAAATGAATAATTACACAAAATCCTCCCCCTCTTTAAACTTCATTCACAGCCAATTTATCAGAAATCACCCCATACAATAATGAAATTCCAAAAAGACCAGTGAAACATTGAAAAATATTTTGCACCGAAGTGACGTCATAAAGTTAATTGTTCATTGCTTTTACTATAGCTATGTCTGCGGTGCTACCCGCGGCATACAGAGAAAAAGCGATTGTGTTTTATGTTGTATTTCCGCGGTATAAAGCAGCCTGTGCTAATGTAAGATACCGGCTAGCTCCGTTCTAAATCCACGATCAATTTTAGCCAAATTCGCCGAGAAAAAAAACAAGTTATCATTATAATAAATTTTAGAAGGTTTTTGTGCCAACCCTACCCGTGTATTAACTATATAATTGTGCAGGACGTTTGGCCGCATGCCTAATTCTCGTATCTAGTCCAGATAGCCAGAACTCACTACTACAAACACGACAACGCGAGAGGCATCTTCATTGTTTTACTGTATGCACTTTGTACTATGCAGCGACGTGCAATGTAAAGGCGTATTCACATTACATGATTGTCTAATTTTACTCGTAATTAAAACTGTTTCACCTCTACACACGAGTAAGCTAAAACCTGGATACCGTAGTTAATATGTCAACAAATAAATATAGTATAGCATTTTCCCGATTGCATTTTTTCCTTTTAAGTAGTCATCTAAATCATCAACTATATGTAAGATGCACACAGAGCGCACGGTGGCGAAAATAAAATAAATACACTCGGAGCGGCTTACAGATTACCACATTTTTAAACGTGCCTATCGCCTTTTTATGCCTTTTTATATTGTCCTTAACATTAAGCTTCTAGCTATAAAACTATCTCCAATGCGTCTAAGATAACTACTACCTAATCTAATCCAAAATAGTTTCTCGCAACTATTTAATCGAAAATTTCCCGATATAATGAAGCGATGAGAAAATGCAATAGTTAAATACATGCTCCAAGTTGTTATGCAACTAATCCAAAAGTAAAGTCTACCAAAGTGTATAGCAAGTGTACTACAGTTTCGTTCGCGCTTCGAGTTATTCATTATAATAGGCTTCTTGTAAAGAGCCTTGCGCAATACAATACGGATCGCGCCAGTTCGCTGTACAATAAAGCTTTTAAGATGCCGGTAAAAGCGAAAGATTTTTTATTTTACCTTAGCAGCGATTTATCTGGACACAATTACATGCAACTTCGAACGGTTGCTTTGAGATACTATTGATTGCCGCAGACTTACAATATTTCTTGTGTTAGCATGCATATTTTTAAATTTTAGCGCCTAACTAAATTTAAAAATTGAATATGTAAAGAAGAAAGTACTAATCGAACTTGGCCTTTTCTTCGACAAATTTCGTTGTTGAAAGAAGAAGAAATGTCAATCTGGTTCAAAAGCAACTAATATATATATAGTGAAGAAATATATCTTTTATTATATTCTTAACAATAACAGCAGTTTAAGCCACGTGTCATGTTATGATATGACACGTGGCTTAATCATGTTAGGTACATGATTATATATTAAATACTAAGTTATTTAGGTAGGCACTTAGCAATACGTAAACCAGCAATCGCCACGTAGAGCTACAACCGCAGCGACTTTTCCCCAATGCGAAGTCCCCTTGCTCGTATGAGAATATTGTTAGAGCAAGTTATATTTCCACCCGGGCAGATAATATTGTGGCACTCGCAGTGAAAACTTTTAATTACACCAATACTGTAAACCTGTTACTCGTTTTATTGCGTTTCAAGATATTTCATTTGAGAGAAGAAAAGAAATGAGTGGTTT
Source organism: Cyclargus thomasi (assembly GCA_026546445.1). Lineage (NCBI taxonomy): Eukaryota > Metazoa > Arthropoda > Insecta > Lepidoptera > Lycaenidae > Cyclargus > Cyclargus thomasi. The sequence continues at coordinate 9,877 of JAOTAV010019976.1, forward strand.
AAGGTTTATTTTTGTAACTGTAGTACGTTTTCTTAGAGATTAACGAAAAGCACGAAATTCGACGACAATTATGAAAAGTTCCGCTTGTTGTTTTATATTCATGCTAATGTTATAAATGCGAAAGTGTTTGTGGCTCCTTCACGCCCTAATAAGGCAAACAATCGTTCGATGTTTAGTATAGACTTAGTTGAAATACCAAAGAGTAAAATAGGCTAAATTTTACCCCATATTGGGGGGTAGAATTGATCAAAATGCTTTCTTAGCAGTTGCCTGTATGCCAAATTTCAGTCTGATCTATTGACAGTTTTAAACTGTGCGTTGGTAGATCACTTTGTTAGTCGTTTAGTATCGTTTTAGTTTTATATATTATATAAAAACAAGTCGGGTTTTCCATCCTATACGATATTTCAGAAAGCATGAACCGATTTCCACGGTTTTACGTTTATTAGGAAGGCCTCAGGCTCCGTAAGGTTTATAGAAAAAAAATAAGGAAAAATTTCAAGAGAAAAGCAGGAAAACGGATTTTTTTTTTACAGCGCCATTTCTTAAACAAGCACGGCAACGGGGCCAGTACGTCGTTTTTTCGCGATTTTCGTATTCCAGCCATGATATTGCTTAACCTGCGGACATAATCACAAATAATAACATTATGTTATAAATTATTAATAAAGTATATCCCTTCCTACATAATAACGAGTCTGGCAGTCTGGCAGTCTGGCAGGATACCAAGTCGCTGGAGTACTAGAACATATAATATGTTATAGACAAAAACTTATAACAGGCATTATTTGAGCATCATAATGTATGAATACTTCATCTAACAAACTTTCTACGCTCATTTTCCTGCTGCGGGGCTTGCTGAATATTTTAGGTAATTTATGTGCTCAGACATATTTTTGCCAAAGGGAGAGCCATGCTTCGGCACGAACGGGCCGGCTCTACCGAAGTGATACCACGGCCTCACAGAAAACTGGCTCGCAGCGGCCTTGTACTGCGTTTCGTTTTGTGAGTGACCGAATCGTTGACCGGTGACCAAACTTCCCTAATCCACCTATCCCTGTTTCTATTCCCGCGTAATGGCCGGCAACGCACTTGCGACTCTTCGGATGTCGCGAGTGTCCATGGGCGGCGGCAGTTGCTTTCGATCAGGTAACCCGTCTGCTCGCTTGCCCTCTAAATATCATAAAAAAAGACGTACTTTAATCGTTAATTGTGCAAGCATCGACACAGACGTTTGTAGTACTTTGTCAACGAGTCGATCGAAGGCGATCATAGACGATTACCTACGAGCAGAGCCGAGTACGCCCGTTACACGATCGTGCTCGCATGTCATCGATTACGAAGAGGAGCCATTATACTCTAAAATTATTAATTTTTGGAACAGATTATATATTGCTCAATAAATTAATGCCGAAGTCGCTTTGAAGTATCAATTTACTAGGATTATTTAACTATGAAGTGTACGTGATATTTCGTGGTTCAATTATTCGAAGAGTTGATCTTTTGATCTTATTATGTTAACAAGGAAACTACCATTTGTTTATCAAGTAATGTTAATTGATAAAATTATACTCATTTAGAACAAACTGTCGCATTGTATAAAATGTATTTATAATTAGGGGTAAATGAATTATGTATTACTTTTAAGGCGGGTCGTGTGAAGTGTGAGTGAGAACAGAGAAGTGTCAGTACAGATGTTAAGTGTTAAGTTGAAAACATCTTATACCCGCGCTTTCAATCATAGAAGAGGCAAAATTCTGCGTAGAAGTAGAAAAAAAGTTTCGCGTCCGCTGGCCGTATGATTGTGCGTTCACAGATTGCACTATTGTGCACGCCTGTACCCGGTACAGTCAGCACAACAAATACCGAGATTAAAACCCATCCTTTTTACCCGATTGCGCGAGGACGGTTAGTTTTTTGAAAGTATGTATGTATATATAATTATTTGGCACGCTCTGCAGCTTAAACGGCTTGATGGATTGTAAAATATGAGGTATCGTTAAATTCGTCTTGATAACGCAAGTGACACTGGGTACACAAAAAAATTGAAAATATCAAAATAGTGGACTTTTAAGTCAAAATTGCGAGGTTATGATCTGGTAAATATTTATTGTGTACTGAGATTGAAGCGCACAGATTTGATAATATTTACTGAAATAATAACTTGATTGGTCGTTGGTATAAGTAAAACAATATAAATATTAATAAGCGAGCGGAAAACTTTGTACCCCTTTTTACAAAAAACGCGTAGATAGAGAAGCATGGAATTTTTCCCAGTTGATATGAAGGAGGAGCGTGGAATACTAAAATCATTTTAAAATATGCTTTAGCTTTGCATATTTTTAATAAATAAAACGATACGCACACTACAAGATGACACGATAATAATACAGATTGTCTTCGGTTGAAGTTTAAATTCTTTAAATAAAATGTAATGGCCTGGTAACGAGACCTTTACGCGAAATTAAAGTCTGTGAATGAATTGAGAAATATTTATGGTCGAATTTTGACCACAGGGCGACCTCTAGGAATAAGAATAAATCGGTTGAGGAACATTAAAAAATATTTATGAGTAAAACTATACCACGTGACGGGTCACGAAAGTTCACATGTTTATTCCATTTGTATGGGGTTTTGTTGTTATACGATTTGAGGCCTTAAATGTTTTAGAGTGACGGACGTACTGTACGTTCCTCAATAAATATACATATTACAAATTCGCCGTTTGAAATATTACACTGAAGCCATAGACGTAAGGCTTAGGTTTAAATAATATCAAGCACTTTACAAGAATATAAGGCTCTTACATAAATCATTGTAAATCCTTTTCTACTGTTAGAAAGTTCACACCATTTACCGCTAGGGTTGCCACTTTTGACGTTTTCAATTTCTCATATTTTAATCTTTACAAAGATATTGGACTTTGGTTGTCTTTTAACTTTTAAAAATCATAATATTTATCCCTTTAAATATTATAGTAGTATTAGGATGGTATTAATGATTTTTTTATTAAGATAAGTTAAATCTATTTTAGTATATTGACTTTGACTGAAATGATGAACTGATATATATTAATGTTTTCTCAATTATTCTACTATTCGATTGATTCTAAAAATATTCACTTAATATCTAAATCGCGCGAAAATTCAGGCAACTTTTAAACATTTTTACATTTTCAGAACTCTAAATTTATTCTCAGATGCGTGATGTTGGTATGCGTAATCGGTCGTGTCGATCAAAATAATTGTAAATTACTTAATAAAGTGGAATAAGTGCATAAACGTAAAGTCATCATTACTGAAACATGAATTTCCATCAAGAAGTTACGGTACAGTCAATATCATATTGTTAGCAGTGGCCACACTGTATCGAGGATGGCAGCACTAAGTTGTAAATAGCAACACTAAAAGCGGGGATTGGTTCACACCCTCTGGATAGTTAGTGATTGGTCGGGGAAAACGCCCTATAAGTCGTTGCAAGCTTTTTTTGCATATAATTTTTCGTAAAGTGCTTTTGTAAGAGAAAACTCTGCTGATTGAGTAGTCAATTACCTAATTCCTTACTTTTTCTTGATCATGTAATTCATTTTGTAGTCGTTTTTAAATTCTGTGATAGGATATTGCTTTTGTTTAAATTAAATCTAGTTTGTATGATATTAAAGCGTCTGTTTTATGGTAAGAGTGCATTTGTTTTAATAATTCTCTCTGAATCGTTCTTAGATTAGTTACTTTTTTATCTAAAGTTGTTCTTTTGTAAGGTTGACAACCCTACAAGCATTTGACTTAAAATCTACGTCTTTAACATTGATAGTGGCTTGTAGCCGGGCCCACATCGCGGTGAGCCCACATTTCTATTTAACTTAATGTATTTTATAATGCATATACATCTATCGTTGTATGGAAAATTCCAGAAATACCTACTTAGATCTGTTTTGAATGTTTGGTTGAGGTTACGGTTAATGAGGTATCTACTTCTGAGTGTCTAGCTAATCTACCAAAATCAAGCCCAAACCACTGCACCCATCGGCCTTAAAGACATGCAGGTGAATGTTTTTTAGATAAATTTTACCTCCAAGGATGGAGCTTGTATGAAAATTTTTCTAAACGCGAATAAAGGCGCAAGCAAAAGATTGTTACGTTATTGAGCTAAAAGTTGACTCTTTTAGAGGTAAGAACGACCAGCATCAATAGGTTGCGGTTACTTTAGGAGGTATCCAGTTCTGAAGATCTACCTAATCCGACTGAAGAAATACCAACCGGCGAAACTGTATTTCCTTCCCATCGCATCTCACTCTCAACTCTCTAGCTCAGCTCACACACTACTCCCTGGTATAAAGGGGATTAGTCAAGACCTAAACATTTTCGCTTCTTTATAGAATCGCCAAAGGCGTAACGAAAGCTTACGTCAATGCCATACATTTTTGGCGATTCTACAAAGAACCAAAAAACGTTTAGGTTTTGGCTAAGTCTCCAGTTGCAAAACGTTTACATATTCAGGTATATACTAGCGATATACCCCCCAAATGGGTTCAAAGGTTTACCGTTTGATGACATTTCAGCCTAAAAGCCCGCCGCGAGGAGCTCCCAAACGGTACAAAATATTAATGAGAGTTGCCTGTGTCCTGAAATAGGCCGAAGAGGGAAAGGTAATGGTTCGAACTTGGCAGGTATTAAAGTTAAATATTTAGCGAGACAAATTGTAGCCAAATTAAAAAAAAATACAGGTTGCCAATAATACAGGAGATGTTACCTGAATAAACGATATCGGAAATGCACAGACGGACTGACTATACTAATCTACCGACGCATAGCCCAGACCACATGACGGATCAGTAATTTGTAATTTTCAGAAATTTGAAATGCAGGATAATCTACCTCTAAGGGGAAAAAATAGGTGATGAATTTTAACGTGAAATAAAAAAACGCGAACAAAACCGCGATTTTAGCTTATAAAATCAGTAATATCAACTCCTTATAAACACGCAGTTTAAATAAAGAACATTTAAACAAAAGATTCCACCCATTTTAAAAGTTCTTTGTGAGATTAAACACTATCTTTTCGAAAACAATTTCACTAGATCCTGGTCTAGTCTTTATTTGAAAGCTTGTTCTTCATGGGTACATAATACGTCCACTGACCATCATTTACTATTTAGTCGGACTTTCCACATTTGTTGGACTTTCCTAATTTCTCGAACTTTCCCCTATTTCTCGGACTTTTTAAACGACTACATTGAGAGTGCAGTTTAAAGAATATTTTAGTGAGTTTTTCCTCACTTTTCTAACAAAACAGACGAACCTTACATTGTAAAACAACACACGTAGAGTAAGTTTCTTTTACAAGAATACATTATTTAGTATTTACGTATGGCATACAAATTGCATTCGTTTTTCTCGTAAAATATATTCATGTTTTCCACGCTATATACACGAAATAACATTATTTAATAAAACAATACACTCGTTGTTCATTTTACTGATAGCCTGGCAGTTACTTCAAGGAAATCTTAATAGCATTTTCCAAGAAAATTTATTGAAAATTAATTATAGTGAAAGCTATTATGTAAACAAAATTCAGACTTTCAAAGTAATAATCAATTAATCATTTATTGTTAATCAATATAGTTCCTTGGAAACTTTCTTATAATGAGATTCAAACAATTTAAATAATATTATAACATGCAATCGACTGCTTATTAACAATGATTATTGTAATAAGGAAACATCATTCTGATCTCAGATTAAAGTGGTCACTTTCATAACGATGGTACAACACGTCGAACAAATTGAAAGACTTAACTGATTACAATGACGAAAACTTGAGCAATTTGTTCAATCACAATAATTGTGTGTTATCAAATAAATTGCGTATAAATCTTCACATTGTAATAACTTGGCCAATTTGTCGTCTTATTTCGACACTATTATAAAAGTGTGACCCCAAACACGCTTAGACATACACACATAGTATGTTCGTCATGACATTTAAAGGTACACAATTAACCTTTTCGACGATGCGAACGCACAATGTTATCTTTTATTCGGAAAAAAATTCGAGGAAGCCAATTTTATACTATTTTTGCCTCGTTATTGAAAGCAGAAAAGTATTTTGTATTCAGAGTTTCATTATTCGCTAAATGTAAAACTTTTTTTTAAAATATACGTGTTTCGAATATCTTCTCCTTTTTTCTCCTGTTAATTATTGTATTCTGTTGGAGGGTATATTTAAAAAACTAATAAATAAATATCTTATTAACAAAATCCATGTTTCGCAAAGATAATGGTAACCCTAAATATAAGAGTATATTCAGGTCAAATTGCAAATCGCTGACGGCTGCTTTGCAAACAGAGACGCTATTAGTTTTATACCAATACTAGCGTCTGAATGAAATCTCTGTAGAAAAACTAGAAAAATACCCAAGATTATGGAATCACGCCGTATTGACACAGGACCGAGTCCATCCGGGGTCGTCATGCTACGAGGTACAACAATGACTCTTACAGCGTCGGCATAAGGGAGGATTTCCTTGGAGGCAAAATAGAACCGGACGGACACTAGTCGGAAGATACAACTTTCTAGAATTATTAAAAGTTCGCCTACATTTCCCAGAATGAAGTATCATCGTAAAACTTTAATAGGTTCATGTGTACCGAGAAAGTATTCCAGCTTCCTTTATTACGCCTCGCGATCGTCCGTTTACGACACTATACAAATAGTGGCGCGTCGGCCGAGCGGGTTCCCGGAGGCGATCACAATCAAATTTGCAAATCGACTCGCAACTCATCAGACGGAATTAAAAAACAAATAAGACGGGCGCAATGAACATGCAACTCCGCCATTACTGCGTTACATCGATTCGAAACGGCGAGATTAGTTTTACCGTGAATATTCATGTGCCATTAACTCGGCAAAACGAATTAGTCGTAATGTTCACGCACCGGCCGCCGGTGGGGCCAGCCGTTTAAAGATTTTATGGGAAATGTTGATCGATGCAAAAACTTACGTCTACCTGTCCACCTTCGTCACATGCGCGGTCGCGGTGGGAGAAAAAGCGTTCGAGGCGTGCAAAAACTATGGAACGTCCATGCTGGAGTGTCAGAACATCCTCCATCCCGCGTCCCGGGTCAGAGTGCCGATCGACCTCCTCCTGTACCCCCACATGGTGCTGATAGGGTTCCGGAAGGACGAGGGGAAGCGGCCCGCCTGGAAATGCGGCGCGTCGCTCGTGAGCCCGAGTTGGGTGCTGACGGCGGCTCACTGCAAGGAGGACGCCGAGGACGGGGCAGCCAGCGTCCTCAAAATTGGAGTCGCCACCTTCGAATTCGACGAAGTAGAGGACTTGGAGCAGGAGCGGCGAGTGGCGGAAGTGGTCCTGCATCCGGAGTACAAACCCCCGTCCAAATACCACGACATCGCCTTGATGCGAAGCGATCGCAATTTCCAGCTGAGCAGGGATATCAGAATCGCCTGTTTGGATTTAGGCGAAGCGATACCCGCAGTGAAATTGACGGCGATCGGGTTCGGGACCACAGTATCGGGCTTATCGAATACCAGCCAAACTTTAATGAGAGTTGACGTCGACGTCGTCGATAACGCGATTTGCAATCGGTCGATGAAAATTTTCATCCGACGGAAGGTTCTGGAGCGGGGTATAACGGACGAACAGTTGTGCGCGGGCGATTACCACAACGGGGGAAAGGATACCTGCCAGGGGGATTCGGGGGGGCCCCTGCAGGTGATGGAGGAGAGAGTGGATTGTATAACGACATTCCCTTTACACAGAATTATAGGTGTCACCTCCTTCGGGAGGGATTGTGGAAGAAAAATGGCGCCCGGCGTTTACACGCGAGTATCAAAATATATTGAGTGGATCGAGAGCGTGGTGTGGCCGGAGTGATGTTACGAGCCACTTTCGAGAATATTCTTCACATATTTGTATTGACGTTTTATTACACAAGACTTCAATACGACGTTTTATTACACAAGAATTCAATAGAAGTAGATTCTACTTGCGTATTTAGGAATCATAGTTTAGGAGCAATTAACTTACTCACCAACATTATAATTTAACAGCACGTAAGTGTTAAACAGCATCTTCTTTAAAAGTTTTCTTTATTGAGTCGTCTATCAAAAATGTTTTGAAATTTGACTTCAGAATTTTATCAAACAAGCTAAATGTCCAAAAACAGAAAACCCGACTGCAGGAACCATTGCAATTTAAACATCAAGTGATGTATATTTTTAGAATGACTGTTTAAAGCCCTTAATTTAGATACCCTACTTGACCAAAACGGGCGGAAAAAAAAATTTTTGGAACCTCACAATTTTGACTTCGAAATCCGACATTTCGAATTTCTAATTTTTTAATGTACCTAGTGTCACATTTGCGATATCAAGACGAATCTAACGATACCTCATACGTTAAAATCCTTCAAGCCGTTCAGGCCGCAGAGCGTGAAAAACAATAACATATACATACTCTCAAAAAATATAAGCCTCCTTCTAGCGCAGTCGGGTAAAAAGCTATACCGTACCCACCCCTTTAGTTCTTTGACTTTCGGTCATTGCAACTTTGTGCTGTCTCCCGCTTTGTTTTTGGGGAGGGAATTGTACTACTTCCTACTCTTCCTACCTTCTTCTGATTAATTTCGTTGCGGGTCCCAAGGCAGCTTTAGCAAGTCCCTCGGGCTCCTTGAGATCATATCAAAGGGTTTTCGTGGTTGGATACCGCTGTCGATCCTGGCGACACAGGAGGTGCAGTGTGTGGTGGGCCAAAGCCCGTTAAAAAAAATATACCGTACCCACTTTACTGGAAGTTAATGTTTAAAAGGTGCACACTGAACATCACTTCACATAGGGGTATAAAAATAAATGTTTGCTGATTCTTAGACCTACTAAATGTGTATGTACTATATAAGTATTTTTTTAAAATCGGTAAAGTTGTAATACGAGAATTTTAAAAATTCTAATAAGATAAGTGTGAAGATGTCATTTTACACATTTTGTTCGGCAAATCTATGAACGAAGTGATAAAGTGAACGTGTTGGCTAAGTCATCGAATGTATTTACGTCTTTTAAAAGCTTGTAAAAGTAATGTGAGAATTGTAGCGTGTCTAATATAAAACTAGCAGACTTTGTTTAGTCGCTGTGTAAATATTAGCACCAGTAAACTAACAATTATATTTTCTAAATTGATTTTGAACGAATAAACATTTTAATTGTTTCTTAATTGGATTTTTCATCCCACACTGTGTTACGACTAATTAATGTCGTTTCTTGCTTTCTTTGTTCTAGGAAAAGACTTTACGTCTATCTCGATTTGAAAGGCTTCCTTGCAGTTTATTTTTTTAATTTAACTTACTACCAACTAATCCTATTAATATAGGTTAACGAATAAGCCGGCTCGACCGGAGAAATACTATGGCCTCATAGAAAATATGACGAGAAACAGCGTTGCGCTGTGTTTCGTCCGGTAAGTGAATATGTAGGCGCAGAGGTACAACTCCCTACACCTCATTCTCTCTCTCTATTCCTGTTCCCTATTTCAGTTAGATATTCCTTCATTAAAAGGCCAACATACACTTGTAACGCTTCTGACGTTACATTAGGAGTCCATGGGCGACGGCAGTTGCTTTCTACCGGGCGATCCGTCTGCTAGCTTGCCCCCTCATTTCATAATAACAGAATATTTTCTACAGGAGTCTATACCCGTATTATGATTAACACTGCTTGTCTATCTGTTACTTTTTTGCGATAGAACCACTGAACTCATTTCATAATAAAAAAGTTTGTCTGTCTCAATGAAAGTTGGTCAATCGCATCAAAACTACTAAACGGATTTGATTAAATTTCGTATACAGCAAGCTCCCGTGGGATAAATCATTTGTACAAAGGCAAAGCCGTGGCAAAACACTTGTATGTTAAAAACAGATAATGGTATTTAACGAGCTCGGTTTATGCAATTCTTAAAAGTCGTAGTTCTTTTGCGGGAGCATTTAATACTATAGAGCGCTTCACGATTATGAAAAGGAAGCATTTTCTTTTAGTAGGTACACTCAATTATTTCTAATTGTTACAGAATTCAAGTCTTCGTTTATGTTTTCTTCTTTTTTTGTGCATAAGCTGTATTATCAACTAGCTTATGCCCGCCCCTTCGCTCGTGTTAGGAAGTATTTTCACACAAACTGTAAACCCTTTTTTATCCATTATGAGAGCAGAATTAATCAAAACAATTTCTTAGCGAATGCCTACGTCATAATCTCTACCTGCATGGAAAATTTTAACCCGCTCTGTGGTTTGAGCTGTGCTTTCATAGATCACAATGTAAACAACTCCACAAGTCCCGTCGAAAGTGTTACAATAATTTTAATAAACACTTTGTGATAACAATTTTGTCGGCAATTTCAACAAAATACGTTTACAGATCCGTCTCTACGTAATTCCGTTTAATCTCAAATAAATCCCAATCAAAAAGGCGTCCAAATTTGATTGAAAAAATAATATCGTTAGACGCTAAAAGCTTGACCCATTTAATATTACTTAGTGCGTCAATACAGATTTAATGCCGTCTTTTAGTATCATTGGATGCTCTTTCAAGTAAAAATAATATTATTTCCTCGCTTAAAAAACAAGGAAGGAATTATTCTTAAATATAGGTCACGGATTTATAGGTTTTACTCGGTACTGTAGGTATAGTTCTTGGATGTCGAAAATCGAAACAAACTACGTAGTATAGACAAATACAGGAGGATATCCGTATTATGATTAATACTGTATGTCTGTCTGTTACTTCTTTTGCGATAGAACCACTGAACTGATTTTGATTAATTTTGGTTTTGACAAAGTTTAAGTCTTGGGACAGGACCTAAAATACTTTTTATCTCAACAGACGCATAAAAAATATACACAAATTCATGTCATAAGCATCTCGGACTCAAAAAACCTTATATTTCGACACAGAAACTCTAAAGAGTTGGTGAAAATACATACGTACCTACACGAAATAAAATATTTTCTACTCACCGACATTGTCGTAAGATGCGGCATAAAAAGATAACAGCCTTACCTGGAATAAACAAAATATAAATGAGACCCTCTGGGGTTACACCAAATGAAAAAAATATTGGGTTATCCGGAATTTTTCGTATTATGTTAGGCGAGTGAAGTCGGTTTTGAAACAGGCGCAGTGATATGAATATTTTAATATTAAATTTTATATAGAGTTGTTTTTGGCTAAGTAAGCTATGGTGTTTTTACCCGACTGCGTCAGGAGGAGAGTTATGTTTTTCGAGAGTATGTATGTATCTATAATTGTATGGCACGCTCTGCAGTCTAAGCGGCTCGCCGGATTTTATCGTACGAGGTATCGTTAGATTCGCATCTCATCGTAATTTCACTATTATTATAAGTTATGCCGCAGATATTTGCGATGCAAATTCTCAATGTGGAGCCCTATCATTTCCCAATTAATTTTTCCCTCGTTCTTCCGTCATTTTGAACCAAACTCATGGACTGAACAAATTGAGCGTGCAATTGCAAGCTTCGTATTTTGATAAATAAATTCCGAATGACAGGGGGGGAAGCTGTTTACATAACACTTATCGTAAAATTTTTTTTTTCTATGATAACTTCCGAGTCTTAAGTTTCTTTCATTACATCAAAACTAGGACATAGCTGGAGTGACTGGGAAGTCCGGTACAGAAATAAACAGGTTAACGACAGGAATCTACGTGTTGGAGGAAACAGTTATATAACCACGGCAGTCTTACGGTAAACTCCGATAAGCATAAAGGAAATTCTATAAAAAATCATCACTGAAGTTTGACGTCGGTATCCCTTTTCACACGGTCGACGCACGATCGCTGTGTCGTGCAACCGTGTTCATGTGAAAGCGGCTATACAAGTCAATAGACTGTTGAGACGGTCACCGTGTTTATATGTAGTATGTAAACACGGACTGCATACGATCGCCGCTGTAACTGTAAGATTCGATAGTTTTCAAGGCTTATACATTGGCTAGAGGGGTGAGTTTAACCTCTTATAAATATGTCAAAACTTTATGCACATTAGCTAAAAAATATGTGTTATAGAATGATCTTCATTCTTTCATTACTAGTGAGGGTTACTCCTTAAGCTTATAGTTAATCAGAAAAAAAAAATTACCGTGGACATCGTTTTTTTTTTTGTAAAAAACTGTATAAATTACAAAACTAACCGGTTAAGTGGAACGATTTTTGTTTATACAATACAATATACGTGACATTAAACTAATAAGGAGGAATTCTTGTTTTTATTAATTGTGTATTATTTTCCGTTAGCGGGAGTAGATTTTTGAAACTCAGAATGACATCAAGGCCGTTGGCGCCTGTATTCCCCTTAAAGCATACCCGGCTCGTCGACCGTCCAGCGACTGTCTGCATGTGAAAAGGGGCTAACCGGCGTGAACAAGATTGCTACATTATATTTTATTAGGTACTAGATGTTGGCCGTGACAACGCCAGCGTAAAACCTCTTAAACTCTTCCGATTTTCCAACATTTTTGATTACTGCTCAACTCCTATTGGTCGTGGCGTGATGTTATGTTAATATTAAACATTTTTTTGATTCCGGCAGTGTTCCTGAGATTAGCGTGTTCAAACAAACCAATAAACTCTTTAGCTTATTATTTTTTTAATTAAAAAATAGGGTCATCTATAGGCTTTTCGCTCATAACCTGTTTGTAATCTTTATGTTAGGTTTTTTGTACCTAGGATCTCATCCAAACTTTTTATTCAACTTATACAAATTATCTTTAGCTTATTAGAAGAGATATATTTCGAAATTAGTAAACGCCCAATGCCCACCGCATTGGGCGTCTAGTATCTAGTATTATATAAAGGGTGTTTATTTCAATTACATTCTTTGACAGGATACCTTATTTACAAGAGCCTATCTACAACATCAATGTCAAGTGTTGTTTGCAGTAGCCAGAACGAAATGAAGTACCAAGAACTGGCGTGCCTTAGCGACATTTATTTGTATAGGACAGACAAACAGAAATGTTTGTTCAATTGGGATACTTCTTACTGAATCCATGAATGTTTTATGATAATGTTCCAGAGATGGAAATAAGCTTTACACAATACACGTATAGCGTTTTTTATCTAAAAAGGCAGTTTAGCGACGAAATTACGATCGGGACACAAAAAAAAATAATATATTAATGTTCATTTCAAAGCATATTGATCTGAATTGAGTTAAAAGTGTTAAAACATATTGTTTTCTCTTTACACATTCAAGACGACAGAAATAAAAAAAATAAAATTCTGGATTAATTTGTATCTAGGTAAACGGACATTTAAGTTGAGTCTTTGAAGCTTTTACTATGACTTCTAATATTTCACAAATTAATATATTGGGATACTCCTTAACGCCTAATCAAGACATTAAATATGAATTAACATGCAATATTACGAATTATCAATGAACAATATTACGAAATATGAATTAACAATATCTATATATATAAAAGAAAGTCGTGTTAGTTACACCACTTATAACTCAAGAACGGCAGAACAGATTTGGCT
>JAOTAV010019987.1:0-23437 GCA_026546445.1 Cyclargus thomasi
GTATTTTGTAATATTGAATGTTTATATAGTTTAATACTTTTATTTTAAGTTAAGATACCAAGATTAAAATAAATAAATATCCTGAAATTACAAAAAAAAAAGATAATGATTTTCTAATTAATCCCCAATCTTACCTAAAATATTATTTGTTCTTTGTACCATAGAGTCTCAGTTAATTAGAATTAGTTGAAATCCAAATATATATTTCTTATATCTACAAAATTTTCTTCTGTAACTACAGTAGATTTATATATATTTCTTTTGGTTTGCTCCTTCTGTGCTATTTTCACAGTAAAATCTATATAGGGAACACATATTACATGTAACAGACCTTACAGTATTGTTATTGTTTTGTAATATTCTGTACAACATAAACTAGATTTCTGCTGATTTTTTTTAATGAACTCCTCTCCCAATATTGTTATGGAATACACAACAAAATATCTTCTAAGCTGTTTCTGTCATGCTGAAGTAATTTAATTAAGGTTCCGTGTATTTCCCTCCCTCGAGCATTCAGTAATGGGATTTTCAATGCCACTTACATTTAGTACTGAAATTGACTTAGGGCAAATACCATGTCAATAATGTGCTAAAAAAATATGTTTTAATAAAGTCAAATATTAAACATTATAAATAATAACATGATAGTGCAACCAAAAAATATTTTTTAATGTTAAATCAATAAAGTATTTACAACAATAACAACATTAGTGTCCGGATTAAAGGAAATATCAATATGGATTGCCTAGTAGAAAGAAAATGCTATAGCCCGAGGACAGTACAGTTCTTAGTTTTGTTAGTAGCTTTTACAACTACTGGATAAGCAAAAAAAGTGTGATCCTGATATTGTAGCAGGTGATACTCTGCAATAATGATACAGCCAGAATCTTGGACCAACAGTTCTCTGTACAAGCACTCCCGTGCTAGCTATGGTGCTGCGGTCAATGGGAGTTACAAGAGGGATGTTACAGGGGTTGGCGTGGGGCGGGGGCGCGGGCGGGTGTGCGCGGCGGGTCGGAAGGGCATGGCGGCCCCCGTGCACCGTTTCCAGCCCGTCGACCCGCCACGCCGGCCCAGGACCAGTAGGAACTATGGGTGAGTTGGCAGAGATGCTCTACTTGTATGGGTGTATGCTGCTGTGCAATATCGCATGGTGGCTTTTCGAAATATTTGGTCGAAATACATTTGCCAGTTTCGATAACGAATCCAAATGTTAAAAAATCAATGAAAATTGACATAATTTTATAGAGCGTTCGCGCGTGTCCTATACATATATAACTATAGTGGGTTAGAACTTTGGTTCGCACGCGAGAGGGTGCTGGGTTCAAACTCTGGAGGCGTACACCTATGGGACATTTTCCGATCTCAAGTACGTAATACGTATGCTCATTGCCTTGGGATAGCCAACTTCGGTACAAATGGGTCGGCCCTACCGGAGTCATACCACGGCCTCATAGAAAACTGGCATGAAAACTACAACAGCGTTGTGTTGTGTTTCGTCCTCTGAGTGAGTTTACCGGTGGGTTATAAGTTCTCTAATCCTTTTTCCCTATACCTTTTACTTATTCCCGTTTCCTATTCCCTCATAAAAAGGCCGGGAACGCACTCGCGACTCTTCGGATGCCACGAGCGTCCATGGGCGACGGTAATTGCTTTCCATTCCAGATAGCCCGTCTGATCGCTTGACCCCTAAATATCATAAAAAATAATACATCGCTGAGTTTATTGGCACTGTGATACGTCTTTTCAATCCCATATATTTTTGACTTCTAACTTCGCTATCGAAACTGGTTAGTGGTAACAAGACGAGAGTTAGCGACACCAAGACTCTGTCTATAATCCCTATAGATGTAAGAGCGACTAGGCCTACAGTTTACAGGTTAGGCTTACTACCTTAAATCCACTTTCGAGATTTTTTTAACTTGTTGCCTTCGATAACTGTAGAAATCTTGTCTAACACCGTCGGACATTTTCGACACTTGCTTCCCTCTGAACAAGAATTTATTTACCTAATATTGGCAGGCCACCACCGATGCCGCCCGTACATTCCGCCAGACGTCAGAACACCGACAGCCTTTACGTGGAGATCCCTCAGCCCCAGCAGCCCACAATCGCCAGCCTGGCCGCCGCTCGCAGCGTCACCCCCGACACGCTGCTTCGGACCGCAGCCCTGGGGCTCCACCACTCGCCTATGATGGCGCCCCATCTCAAGTTCGGGATGCTCGTCTCGTTTGCCCTAGCGACGGTTTTCCTGGCGGGTGCTAAATATTACTTCGATCGACAGGTGTGTAATAAGCAACTGGAAGCTCCTGGTTGTTGTGGTTTAATTTAACATAAATATCGGATATCAGCAGTTTAGTAACTTTGGTAGAACGACCATTACGTACCCACTGGCAAATGCTAACTGCAATAAAAAACTTACGTTGCCAAATTTAATAAATCCAATTTTTTTTGCGTCTCCCACTGGCCACTACCGCGTCCTGAATCCTGGGCGAGGATTCATCTAGGGTTACAGTATATTGTATTGTAGATATGTGTTTTTATTTATTTTTTGATGATGGTTTGTCGCCAGTGGTTGAGAGCTTTGGTAGCTCACGCCGGGGGTCGCGGGTTCGAATCCCGCCGATGGAACAAAGTTTTTCAATTTTCCTGGGTCTTGGATGTATATTAAATATGTGTATTATATAACAAAATTCGTAATATGTGTATAGGTATAAAAGTATTTAATATACTTCCTTGGTCTGGCACCTGTAACTCAAGTCCTTCGGGTACTTAGCACGGGGCCAGATTGACGTGGTGTAAAACGTCCATAGATTTTATTATTATTATAGTTAATTCTTAAGATCAAGCTTGCGAATATACGCAAGATTTCTTGTGCACGTCAGAGTAATTGTATAATTTAAGCACCTAGGTATAAACATACATTTACAAGACCACGTTTCTTTGTGTGTGATAATCGGCTTAAATTGTACGGCTTCTCGCTATCTACTCGAGCAATACCATGCCATGTGTGAAATTGTGTAATCAGTAATGTGTTCCTTATAACTTCCTGTTTCCGACATCTGCGTCTTCGAGTTTTTCGAAATTTCATTTACTTGACACGCTAATTTAAGCTTAGAAATTGTTCAAGCTATTTCTAAAAAACTCCGTTCGGTGAGCCTGTTGTAATTCCACCCTTCCACGGGAATCGCGATGCTCTCATGACTTGATGACTGGCGGCAGCCATCCACAAATTTAACCAAAGTCTGTTGATCATATTAGGTAGCTACAACTTCGGTCTCTATGTTCGGATCACATTAAATCGGCACGGAACTTCATACAAATCTTGACAAATTTCCATGAAGTTCTGTGCCGAGTTACGGTGATTCAATTTTAGCATTTCATTGTGGCCTGAAAACCTTTAAGCAGCATAATCAGCAAGACACTTGATGCTTCTGGATCGTTTAGTTGGTCGTTGTTCAACATCTTTAGAAACACTTATCAGAATGTAAGTCGGGCAGATGTGGTAGGGTAGTTAATCCGTATAAGTTTAGTTTAAGACTTATAACGAATATAACGCCAAGGCCAAACGCTTTGAGCATTCAGTTGATGAGCGGCTAGTAGTTCTCAAGATGCTTTCATAAGTGGCGAGTCGATCTTATTTATCAAGATATTGACTTATAAAATGCGTCCATTTTTCGGTTTTGATTTGTGACATATTAACCGTTTGTATTAAAATGCCACTCAGAGACAGATACAAAAATGTATATTGATTACTACACTGTACCTAATCAAATGAAGATTTCGGTCAAAGTCTTATTAAAAAAGAAGTTAAGTCCTCATTAAATGTGCCTCGCCTGAGTGCGAGAGTGTAAATGGATGCACTCCGCTCGTCTCGCCCGTCAGCCTCGCGTGAAATTCTCCCCACGACAGGCGAGAGTGTACAGCCGCCATTACATAATGTCAACTAGCTGCCAATTCGACAGGCGTCCAGCACTGATTGGATATTGGCCACATGCTTTAAACGTTTCGCAAACTGTTTAAACTTAAGGCTAATATCGAGCCAGCACCGGCCACCAGTCATGGCTTGTTGTTTCTTGGCATTAAAACATCGTTCTGTTGTCAGGTGATGCGCGGCGCTAACAACAACAGCAGCGGCGAGGCGGGCGTGGTGTGTGCGGCGGTGGCGTGCGTGTGCGGCGTGGGGTGTGCGCTCACACTGTGCCGCGCGCGCCCCGCCCCACCCCCCGCGCCGCCAGACCGCGTGTCGTCCACCGCGAGACGCCGCCCCGTAGACGCCCCGCCCCCGCAGCCCGCACCGCCGCCGCAGAGACCGGTGAGTCGAGGAGTCGTTTCACAACATTTTGATTAAGCTCCAGAGGGTTAGTACAGACCAAAACGTTAAAAGTCAAAATTGGATTGGCAAGTGTTAATTCCATCTTATATTATTTCCATACATTTCGTTTGGTGATTCTACGAAGAAGCGAAAAAGTTTCGGTCTTGGCTAACCCCTCAGATCAGAGAGATCATATCAAAGAGATTACACCGGTCTACAAAAACAAAAAAATTATTTAGCATGGGGTTCACTCATTAGATTCTGATTTAAATAAGCAGAAATATATAAAAAACGGTGAGATTGCAAACGAAAATTTTTGCTTTTTTTAGGAATTGCAGATATTTGACCATTTTTGATTTTCGCGCCAAATTAATGTTTTTGCGCGCTTATTGAAAGTGACGTAAAAGGGCGGAGCGTAGTGTTTCTTGCGTCGCTCGTTCCAGACAACAGTACGTGTTTGCGTTTCACAACGGAACAGCTTGTTTTTTATTCTTTTTTCGCTGTTAAACCAGTATAAAATAATAAAAGCTGTAAATGAGACGCTGACTCGTTTTAATCTTTATGGGCCCTCAAATAAAATGAAATTTAATATTTTCTCGGAGCTACTAGCAATCAGGAGAGAAAAGCCTGGAACAGTTTTAATGTTCATGGTTTTCTTGGAAACCACAGAGCTGAAAATTATACCGAGCTGATCACTGACATGATTACGAATTTTCCCACCATCGGCTGTAGAATGTGTCTCAAGATGCACATGTTACGTACTTATTTAGATAAATTTAAAGACAATATAGAAGCTTATTCGGAAGAGCAAGGAGAACGCTTCCATGAAGATATCATGACATTTGAGAAAACTATCAAGGCCACTGAAAACATGATGGGTGACTTTATTTGGGGGTTAATAAGAGAAACTGCTACTGAACATGACAGGAAAATTAAAACAATTTTTAAACACTATTGGACTCTATATTGAAATTTCCATTGTAAGAATAAATCATAAATGGTTTTTTGGTACCTTTTAATAAATCATCTCTATCTCGATCAATTACGAATTTTCATTGATTTGATTTTTTCCATTTTTTTTTCTGTCTCATTTTTACTTCCTACCCTCAGCCGCAAGAGCCAGAAGACATCTCTCTCATTCCGCTGCCGCGCGAGGAACCTACCACAGTGAGCACGGAAGGGGGCGGCTCCCCCCCGCCGTACCACATCGCGGTGTTATTGCCCGCCCCCTCGCCCCCGCCCCCCGCCTACTCAGCGCTCAGCTAACGTCCCGCCCCGCAGGAGTTCATCATTTAAGCGTCCCGCTCACTTCTGTGCTAATGAGTAAGTGCGTCTCACTCTCTAATGCGACGTGTATGTGTGTGCGTTTCACTGATACTACGATAATTTTGGGTGCGGTATATGCGTCTCGCTCACTCCTATAGTGTGTATGTGCGTCTCACTCTTGAAACGACTAATATGTGTTTTATACTGATACTAAGATTGGTTTATGAGTATCAGAGCGGTGTGTGCGTCTCGCTCACTCCTATGCTAGTATGTATGTGCGTCTCACTCCTTGGTGTGACGAATGTGAGTGCGAATATCAGCCTCACTCGATCCTTGATGCGACAAATATGTATGTGCATTTCAAACCTTGATATGACTTATGTGGACGTGCGTTTCACTCACTACTTCTTCATTCACGTGGTATATGCGTCTCGCTCACTCCTTAATGCGATCACTATGTTTATTTCACACCTTGATGCGACAATTTAACATTTATGACTGCAAATTTAAAACCCATTATAAAAAACGTCATAGTGTGCTTTACTTTAACTAGCTTCCAACACTTTATTACACTTGCACCGTGTGTAGCTCACTGTTTAAATCATAAATAATACCTATACCTACACAAAATACGTGTTTCATAAAAATTGAGAAAATTAAGTATTTTTCATTCATCAGAACGTAAAAATTGGTCGGTTGTAAAATTAATCTCTAATAAAAATCTAACCAAACGAGCGAGCGACTTCAACGGAAACGAATTTTTGGCATCATTTGAATCATTGACCATTCCATAAAGAGTGATGTGTGAAATGGACCAATATCTCTATACTGTACTATCTGTGTGCCATTTTTACATTAGCACTAGGCGTACGTAGACAGCCTAATAGAAGACCTAGATTTGTGTACTTATATCTTTGTTTACCTAACCCTATGTAACGCACTTACTTGAAAATATCTGCTGAGAATTAAATTCTACACAATATAAAGAAAATGGCCATACCATGGCTACTCTGCTTTTTAAATAAATATTGCGATTATCTATATTGAAGGCGATAGGTGAATTTCTGTCCTCTTCGGGACTGGATTACAAAAAGTTACACTTTTTGTCATAAACAAGGGGATATTACTTTATTAGTAGCGCTTATAGAATGACATTTCCAGCTTTAATGCTTTGGAACCATCCATAAAGTACGTCACACAAATTTCTTTGTGGTGGTAAGGTGTTTACATTTCTATGGACGTGACGTCATAAAATTTGCAATTTTACATCAAAAAAATAAAACCACATCAATATTTAAAATTTTGAGATGTACCCCCTTATTCATAAAAATATTTAAAGACTTTTTAATTAATCAACGGTCCGCTGTCCGTTCCTGTAGTGTGCTGTATGATGTTTTCAATATTTCAGGAAAGGAGTGCCAATCTGGATTAATTAAACACTGTTTAAATATTTTGTATGAATAAGGGGGTAAATATCAAAATTTGAAATGTGATATCACAAAACTGAGGACCCCTCCACCTCTATGTAACACCATGTCACACTTCGACGACGTGTTGCGTACTTTATGGATTTCCCTTTCCTGCCAATAAACTTTTCAAGACACATACAGGCCCTAAAGTAATATTTCCAAGTTCTGCTGAAACCCGCGTTTACTTTATGTGTGATCATATTGTATAGACTTTGAGTCTCAGCCATTTTCTTTATCTAAGCGGGTTTTCGCACAAAACCGTTCGACCGAATTTTCTCTGAAGAACTTACAATGTCCGTATAGCATAGTATTAAATGTTATTTATATATAGATATGTTATTATTTATTGTATTTAAAAAATTAAATGTAACTATAAAATATGGATGATCATAATGGAGTTTATGGTTATTTAATGTAAAGAAATATGTGTTTTAAATGTACATTCCAACATGATTTGGTGTTAGATTAGCTGAAAGTAAAGCCTGACTGATAGAAACATTGCTCTCAGGGGGTTTCGGATAAAAAAAAATTAAAAGGACTGTAGAGGCCAAGCATAACTTTAAGATCGGTGACATCGGAGGGGTAATAGGACTATTACAATATCAACCAATAACAAGTCTGCACTGATTGATCACGATCTACCGATTAGAACAAGTCGGAGTGCCGAGTGTGCCTTTTTTTCCACATTCAACCGTGAAAACGTTTCGGGTTCACCAAGATTTTATATGGGATTTGTTGGAATAAACATAACGACCAAATGACGTAGGTCCGTCAACTGGCTCTCTTTAAATTTCCCCCATTATACAAATCCCCTATAGAATCTTATTAAACGCGAAACGCGTTAAAAAAAACTCGCACCTGGCTCTCTGATTACTGATCTTCCGATCTCTTGTACTCTCGCCACTTAACCGAAGAGATACTTAACCAAAGAGATACTCCTCCTTTTTTCCGAGTTATCTGAAACTTGTGCGTAACCTATACATAGAATTCCGATACGCTAAATAGATTATTTATTATTCAACACTACGTAACAAGGAAGGTAATTATGTGAAATGTTATTTATGACTCTCAGGCCCATTTGCTAACTAGTTATCCTTTGATAAAATATTATCTCAGTATTATTCGTGCTCATTGATTGATTACTGATGTACTTTGAGATATTTTTGTTTATCATAAAACAAAACCGCATGAAAATCGGACCAGTGGTTTTGAAGATATGTGGCAACATTGGTTTGCACACACACACACACTCAAACAACCTCTCACCGTCAAACGCATATACCGTCTCCGTTTGGTCGTGGGTAAAAATAAGCCCAGATAGACGCAAATGGGTCATAGCACTGAGTCAGTATAAACGGACAGATAAGTGAAGAAGACGATGTTAAGGCACTCAAAAATCAACCTTTTAAGTAGTTACATAACTTAGGAGAAGTTCAAAAATACAGTACCTACATGAAGTAAAAAACGTTTAAAAATAAAAATTAAAACTTCAAAAAAATAGCCCCGCCCCCTCATTCACGATGCCAATCCGCGCGGCCGTTTCCGCGTTCTCACGGAAACTCCTGGCACTTTAACAGAAGTTTCCGAAATCGGGAACTATTCCGCGCGGAATCTCATCGTGATGCAGGGGGCTGAAAAAATTGCTTTTTGCTTCTATGTCCTATGACAAATGCAACAAGGTCGTGAATTTGCTTATATTAAAGTATATAAACGCACTCCGATGTATGAGGAAATTGAAAGAGAGCCAGTTGACAGACCTGCGTTATTTGGTCGGAATATGTCAATTCCTGCATGTAAGCCGTGATCTGTCGGCTGGGTTTGACATAACGAGACCAATTTACTTAGATCCGCAATCTGGCTCAGTTTCCGCTTCCCTGTTGTATAATTACCTTGTATATTATATCCACGTATTCTTCGTTGTCCACGAGTTCAAGTATAATATTACCTAACAATTTCAATGATAGATTGATTTTGGAATGCCTTAATAAAATCTCCTCTGTGCTTCTGTTAAACTTAGTGAATATGAAAGAATTCGTAAGTTTCGATAGCTAAGTATGAGATTTAACATATCGTCGATGCGCGTACGAAACCGCGTTAGAGCGGTTTGTAAATACCGCGTGACAGCAAAACGCGCATAATTCAAATATCGTGCCAGCCGACTCTAAACGCCTATTGACTGATATTAGACTTTACCTAATTTGAATAATTTAATTAGAAACGTCGGTTGTGTTATCGAAACCGAATTTAAACACCCGAAATATTACGTTTTTTCTTGCTTCTTTAAAATCATCAAAACGCAAATACGCGGTATTTACGAATTACTCTAACGCGGATTTGCACGCGCAGCGACGATAACACATCGCCCATCGCAAGCCCCTTGACACTTAATTTGCGATACGTTCGTTATGTCAAATCCCATGCATTTCTGACAATCTACATTCGCCGTCGAAACTGGCGAACAATTTGACAACAGCCTGACCACAACCTCTGTACCGCGCCCTAGGCACGTGGGACGGGTAAGAATAGTACCGCCGTCAGCGTTGACGGCCAACTGACAGAGTAGCACGGTCGGTGACCATGGTAACCCCTCCCTTGCCGTGCCGTGCTCATACCCTAGACGAGGTGTAGCGCTCGTGGTCAAGCTACAAGCACTCCCGTAGAGGGAATAATTTTAATATTTAGATTTAAACATTGTAAATAATAAATGGTGTTCATGTATAGATGTAGGATTAGCGTACCCTGACTATTATGTGCTATGTTTTTTTTAATTATATTTAGGGGGCAAGCGAGCAGACGGGTTACCTGATGGAAAGCAACTGCCGTCGGCCATGGACACTCGTGATATCCGAAGAGTCGCAAGTGCGTTGCCGGCCTTTATGAAGGAATAGGGATAGGGAGGAATAAGGGAAGTTAGGCCACCGGTAAACTCACTGAACGAAACACAGCACAACGCCGTTTCACGCCAGTTTTTTGCGAGGCCGAGGTATCACTCCGGTCGAGGCGGCCCATTCGCCGAAGCATGGCATGTCTCCTTGCTCGCCAGCTACAGCAACACTAAAAAGGTCACTTCGCAATATTACAAAGAGCAATTCATTTTGTCATGTTTCTTGAAAATAATTACTAATTTTGAAAAACAGTGATTTCACAATAAATTTAAAATTACTATGAAGTAAATATTTCATCAAAACTATTAGATTTTTTAACAGAATGTACTAAAATGAATTGCAGAGCAATTCCTTTGCAATATTGCTATTACGACATTTTTAGGTCCCCTGGGTGAAAACGCGAGTCAAACAATATTCCCCGATTCCGTTATCTCAATCCAACATCACAGATTCGGTATGGTTTCAATGCAGTCTCGCATAGTAAAATTATGAAGTGGATTCTCTCATAATATATTTTCTTTTGTGAACAAAGTTAATGTTCGCCAATCGTAGGATTTTTCGTTTTCGGCAATTTTGTCCAGAATTTATATTGCTTTAATATTAAATGGTGTCCTACTTGTGTAGCTAAGCTGTAATTAAAAACCAAATATTATAACGTGTATACTTCTAGTCAATATTATTTAGTTTATATGTATGTTGTTGATTTTTTATAAATGTTGAAATTTCTTTGTAACGCCACGCACAATTTGGCCAGTCACTACGAACGAACTTATAGTTAGAAAAAAAAACTTTTTGGACTTGTAAAATATTTTCAATCATTCTTCAATTGGTGGTATCTTTATCATTATTATTATGATTAGATTTTTTGTAAACATGTTATAAATATATATTGTTTATAATTTATTGTGAAACTATTGAGTTTAAAAAGGTTTTAAACTTCTGCCTTGGGATACGGCGGATATTTAATGCAGCATGTATGAAATACGATGCTTTTATTTTGCAATTTACAAGATGTAGAACTTAGCCGTCCTGTGTGGTATTATTGTTAACTTTCCGATGTCACAAAAATATAATTTCTTACAGAATAGGGATAAATGGAAAATTTTGTTGAAAAATTTCAAGAATGAATGATCTCGTGAATTCTAGTCATAATATTTATTTGTGGTTGATAGAATAAATATTTTCATATTGTAACCCGATTGTTTTTAAGTATAATTTGTAACGAACTGTAAAAGACGCTTATAATAAATACCTTCAATGTGATATTTTGTTTTGACTAACGCTTTTTTTAACAAATCTCGAACATTTTTTTCGTTTTCTACAACCCTACTTTCACAATAAATCGATGTCAGTTGCGCGTTGGTAGCTCAAGCCGATGGTCTCGGGCTCGAATCCCGTCGACGGAATTTACAGTGTTCGATGTTCCTGAGTCATGGATGTGTATTAAATATGTGTATAGTATAAAAATATTAAATATATTTCCGTTGTCTGGTACCTGAAACACAAATCCTTGAGGTACTTAGCACGGGGCCAGACTAACGTGGTGTGAAGTGTCCACTGATATTATTATTATGTATTCTATAAAAGACCGACATATAATAACCCTAAAGTATTATGTATCACTTGCTTTTGTTACAACTAATTTTTAAATAAAACAATATATCGTGCTTATAAGTTCATTTCATAATATTAGGTACTAAAATAAATATAAATTATAATTATTCGATAAAAAAAATATTACATTAAAATTTAAATGCTCCAAATTTGGTTTACGTATGTCAAGATAAAATTATTGGAATACTTTAAATTAAATTCATAAATAAAGCAGAAGACATACTGATCGGACGCGACTGACAGCCGCGATCGAGACAATAATTGTATATTGAAGTGCTCAAACTATAAGGTGTAAGTCGTGGACGTTTTGTCTGGGCTATCAGCCGTATCTGACGTCAGTCGCGGACGTTTTTATAGGGGCTGTCAGTCGCGTCCGATCAGTTTGTTTTTAGCTGAACAGTGTTCAAATCGGAATGTCAATTTTGCGAGCTGCAAGGATCAATAACATGTGATATTGCATATTGTTCCTTTTTGATAACATTTTTAAAATAATTAAATTATTCCGCTAGTATTTTCATACAGGAAGCATTAATTTCATTTTGTATTATAAAACAGTTAAAGTTTTTCTTGCTTACATTCCTAAAGCCCTTTTCGATGTAAAAAGACAAAAACTTTAAAATATCGCTTTATGTAAACAAAGCCTTGTCGACAATAATCTGATTTTCGAGTAATGAAAATATTCTTTTGTCAGACGGCAACACATAAAACCTAGGTATTGCCACGCAAAACATTTACTAATTCTAGTAAACTGTGCAACTACTTAGGTAATAAAAATATAAGTTCATAAAAATAAAAGTACTTTAGATGTCAACACAAAAATTGGTTGTTGTAACTAATATTATTTTTCTACAAATGCACTGCAAGGAAATAAATAATAGATCTTAAAATAAAAGCGAGGGTAAATGTAAGTGACTAGCGGTAACATTTCACACAGCGTACATTTATCCATAGACAACAGAAGAAAGCATAGACAATATAGATATATGTACAACGACAACACAGAATTTCGTCAATTTGAATGTGGAATGATAAAAATGTATGTAAGTATCTCCTATCTCCTCATGGTATCGTTCGGGCTCAGAAACATCAGTTAATTGAACTTTAAATAATTATACGCTGCATTGACATAAGTGGATAAATGTTTGTAAGTGCAGCCGTGTGCCTAATTTTCATAATCCTTTATCTAAAATAAATCGCTGTGTAGGTATAAGATAAAATAACAATGGACCCTCCATTACATTAAGGGCCTGGTTTTAATTTTGTATCGAGAATCTTTTAAAAAAAGTTGTGGATAAGCTAACAGAATCTTTAACAGTAAGCGGTGAATCAGACCCTCATCACTTACGGTAGGGAGGGAGGAGCTTTCGAAAACATACATTTTGGATGACGTACCATGTAGGAAGGCCCCTGATATCACAAAAAAAAAATTATATTGGTAGTTTTAAAACTGGTATTAAAGTTTTTTATCAACAAATATTCTATTCTATTTAAAAGCTAACTGTGCATAGTATAGAACAGTATGATCTTACAAATTAAATTTCAACGTACGGTTTATATGTGCGCGTGAGCGCGCTTGGTGTCTTGGTGTGAGTGTCTGTGTATCTATAGACAATTAAACATAGTGCACACACACATACAAACCAAACGTCGAATATCTACTGTTTTATACTGTGCCTCTTAGAAGTTATGGTGCAAAAACTATGTCAATATTTAAAATCTATACAAATTTATTTTGTCTTTATTGATGAAGCTATAAAACTAATATAACCTGATTGATGACAAACAAGAACATAAAATTGTTCAGTTATAAGAAATTGGAATTCTCTAAAGAGATATATAAAACTGGATTTCAAAATCAAAAACATTTATACAGATTCGACAGATGCAAAATATTCGAAACATAATTTTAAATATAGACTTTATTCTCAATGCATGATGATAATTTTTATTATGTTTCATTTTGTCAGATGACAAGGACCATAAGTTTGGGCAACATAAACAATTATCCTTCAACTGATTATGAAAGTGATGCAAAAAATACAATGTATAATAAATATATAAAAGGTAACCCTATATAATATACAAGTGTTCACGTTGTTATCGTACTATACTCTGTTGAGATCCAAATTAATCCAAACATAAATAAAACAATTGTTGGAGAAATCATGAAACTAATATTACTTGCAGTTCTGAAATGTCTTTTGTTGGGCGTTCAACATCGTCCTGATAAAAACAATCGAAAAAAAAGAAATCTTTTAATTTGGTACCAAAAAACCTCTGGGTTTTTGTCCCTTCGTCTTTAATTAAGGCAAGTCCCTCTAAAAAGCCGACAAAGCAATTGCAAGTGATTCTGATGTAGCTAGTGTCCACGGGCAATCGAATTTGCTTTCCAAATGACCTATTTAATCTTGAAACCTTTAATTTCATAAAGTTCGTTGTTAACGAATTACTAAATACGCGCTTGGATTAAATTGGATCTGACGTTTTAAGTCTAAACAACATCTAAGGTAAGGCCTCCTCACACGCACCGCGAGTGAGGAGTATTAGCTATGTCCCGTTCACACGCCGCGGCCGATCACACCCGTTGGATCTCGAACAGTTTGACGTCCGTGTCGTACCAGATGGGAGGATCCACGTTTCTGGAATAAAAATATGTAATTATTATGCTAGTTAGCATTTACTCGTGGCTTTGCCTGCGTGGCGATTTATCCCACGGGAGTATTTAATCGGTTTAAAAGAATCCTATACTCGTAAGTCAGGATACAACAACATAAATATTGTACAGGGTGCAAATAAACCTACCGGCCCAGTTTCGATATTTATTGTCGCCAAAAATAAAAATACACGTTTCTTTATATCACTAAAATGTCGAAAAACAACCTACAAAAGTTTTCAAACACACGTTGAGTGCGTAGCCCCTGCGTGATGCAACACCCCCACTACTCACAGTTATTCGGACGAGGTGATGTTTTGTCGTAAAATAATTTTGACGGTAAATTTAATTGCACCTTCTACACACTCACCGTATGTATATAACGCCCCACATGTACGTGCGGAACCAGGCGGCAGTGCCGGCGTTGGCCTGGTACTTCCTGATGAGGATGGGGTGCGGCACCGGCAGCAACCCCACCAGGGTACCGTGCTGCAGGAACCGTAGGATCTCAGACTCGTCCGTCAGACCTCTGAAACAGGTACGTTATATTGGAATCAAACATCGTTTTAATATTGATATTATTCATTAATTGACTTTTTGTCTCAAGAATAATATAGCCGCGCGAGCTCCACGGCTAGTGTCGGCGTAGCTATGGTCGGCGCTAGTGTTGCACCAAATAATTAGTGATGTCCTTTGTTTTTAAACGATTTTTTTTAGGTTGACAGTTAGAATTTGTCCGCCATGATGCTGAGACTGTGACGTCACTATTGCGCAAATAAAAACTCTTTTTATGTACACCTACACATTAATATGTACATCCGGGCAAGCTAAAACAGTACCAGATTGCGGATCTAAACAAATTGGTCGCGTTATGCCAAACTCTGCCGACAAATCACGACTTACATGGAATTGCTATAAGTCGTGATATACGTCACAACGTAGGTCCGTAAATAGAGAATATGCGTGTAAAACAAAATTTATTGAATGCAAATGATTACGATAGTGGGTTAAACGATGTACAGAATGGCAAAAAATCTCTGAATTCTGTTGATAAATAACTAAGATATTAGCGATACATTTTTTACCCATCTCTTTCTCTTAAAACGTAATTTAGTATGAACTTTGTATGCAGCTTATGGAATTCACGTCATTCACGTTGACGTCACAACTAATATCGGATCTCTCTTTCTAACTGACTACTTTAAAGGCTTGTAACTTTGTTGTTTTTAATTTTATCAAAAAACTGATTGGACTACGTCGTTTTTCAATAACGTAACGTAATTCGATTTATTTGATTAAATAATAAAAAATTGGCTCTCTTTTAAATTTCCCCATTATACATAACCGCCACAATCACTCACTTGTCGATGCAGATTTTCTCGACCTGCGGCACGAGCACCTGCAGCAGGCGCATGATGGTCTGCAGCGGCAGGCGGCCGCGCCAGCTCGCCACCCACTCGCCGCTCGCCGTCCACTCGCCATCCTCGCCGCCGCCGCTGCCACTGCCGCTGCCGTCGCCGCCACTCGACTTTATGCTGTCTTTCTGTCGACGAAAAGAGGAATTAAAAATATTTACGAAAATAAAAGAAGAGTATCGGTTACGCTCAGGGTCTTTGCTGTGTTGAGCCGGTGTGCACTGTCCGTCGTCGTGAGACGAAGCACGCTTGCTGGCCACGCGCGAACATGTTTGACGTCACTGAGACATTTAAGACATCACTAGGAACTGTATGATGTCACCGGGACATGTATGACGTCACTGGGACATCTGACGTCACTGGGACATGTATGACGTCATCTTTCACTTTTTACCAGCCTATTCTACAAAGGCTGGTAAAAAATCGGTCGTGCGCCTAATCTATCGCTAGTGGTGAAGATCGCCTTGATAAAATTACTCCTGCGTGATAAGCCTTGCTTCAATAAAACGGCCCACCGTCACCAAAACCGGCGTGAGAGTTATTTTAAGTCACGTGACTGACCCGTTGCGGCGCGTCGTCGTCGTCCCGTCCGTCGCCGGCGCGTCGCGGCAGCAGCTCGTCGCGCGCCGCCGGGTGGGCGGACTCGCGCTCCGTCATCGACGATATCGCTGAAATACAGAAACGATCAATTTATATTGTTTTAGATTATTATCGGTAAAGCAATTTTACACAGTTTAGGCTTATGTAAGTTAAGTAATTAACATTCGTTTCCCAGCTAGTGTTGTAACTTTCTGAGCATTATATATAAGCGCTAAGTATTTACGCCGGTTAGGGGGTCGACAAGGGGCGACCGCCCGTAGCCTGGAAGTTTTTTGGAAATAATTAGGAATGTGCCAAGGGTGTCACCTGGAGTGTCGGGCAGCGTGGGGTTGAGCGTGCCGGGCTCGGCGGGCTGCGCCGGGCGCGACCCCTCCATCGCCGCCTCGATACTCTCGCAGCTGCGCGACCTGGACGACAGTTACAACTTTATTTCTTATTTCATACTAGACTAGCTGTGCCGCGTGTTGCTACCCGCGGTATGTAGGAGGAAATAAATTGTAATATTTTATTAGTATTTAGGCCTTTAATACGAGGAGCGGGCATGTACGGACCTGGGTAGCGCGGTGTCCTGCGGCGGTGGCGTGCGCGTGCGCAGGCGGGCGATGGCGGTACGCTCGTGCGGCAGGTTCGCGAGTGCGTGGAACACGCTCCGTTTGCGGATTATCGTGTACACCAGGTTAGAGTTACCTGCAATATATCAATCAAAATAACTCTGTCAATCTTAAATTAAGATTCGATATAGACTGTGACGGCAAAGTCTAAAAGCTGAATTATGTTTTCATAGAAAGGAATATGTAGAAAACTTTAATTACTAGTGAAACTCATTTTAAGACAGAAATCAGAGATTATTTTGTCATTTATTTTATAGTAGCTATACAAATTTGAACTATATATATTTATATAGTTCAAATTTGTTGATTTCTGTTTGTACACAAGATACAATTAAAACATGACAATTTACATGGAAAAACGATACAGGTGACGGCTTATTTCTAAAGGTTTCATATACAATTTCTTACAAAGAGTGTATACGTGAAATCAATTTTTTTGTTGATTTAATGTAAAAAAAAATTATTTTATTAAAAAAAAATGTATATGTTACCGGCAATATGTATAACGCAGGCATTCTATACAATGCCTAGGCAATGTATAGAATTCCTCATTATACACAATGCCGGTAACATATACAATAATAATAATTTGTTGTGTATACATTAAAATCAATTTTGTTTTTTTACGCATATTTTCTACTATAAGTCGCAAAACTCACCGTCAAACTGGTACTGTATCATGTTGTTGAAGCACTCCAGCAGGAAGAACACGAGGTGGTGGTTGTGGGGGCGGGAGAACAGGAACCATGGCGTGCTGAATGCCTCTAGCAGGTGCAGCAGCTTGGTCGACGACACCATCGAGAGCGTCTTCAGGTATGGAGACACTGGGAAAAAGAGCATTACAATTTTTTAAGAAAAAAGTTTGATAATTTCTTTTCATTTTGTAGAAACTTGGAGTCAAAAAAAAACCGAACTAGTGCGAGTCAGACTCGCGCTAGAAAGGGTTCCGCACCAGTAGAGTAAAAAATCAAAAGACAAAAAACCGGCAAAAAATTACGTTATTTGTATGAGAGCATTTCCTTACATTTTTTATTCATAATCTCTGAAATGTTCAGCTCTCTAGATATTACCGTTCTTGAGATACAGCCTGGAGACAGACAGACAGACATCGTGGTCTTAGTAATAGGGTACCGTTATTACCCTTTGGGTACGGAACCCTAAAAAGGCATTACTTTAACTGTTCTCGTACTCACCATTCACCAATATAGTGAGTAGACAATCGAACAGCGGCTGCAGACGCTGGTGTCCCGTGGTGATGATCTTGTGGAACACCACCACCAGGAGATCGGCGTGCGAGCCGGTGAACACCGGTACGTCCATCGGGACACTCGCGCTGTACGGCTTGTTGAGCCGAACGCCGAAGTTCCGCTCGCCGGAAAGCAGGAGCAGTATGAATACGCCGATGTGCATCAGACCCACGCGCGCTGCAACATACGTATTAGGGATTATGGGTAAAATCACACCTATGCGACACGTCTCTTCCATAGATCTGACCTGCTCGGCTAAGATATGCCATCGAGACAATTTTGTCTGCACGTTTTCTGGACGTTTACCGATTTATCTTACCTCATATGTACCTCATATCTATTGATCTTAACATGACATACTTTTTTCTCGTGTTTATCGACTAAATTAAATATCATTATTGTGTTTTGTTTTTAATCCGTGCTATTTTTGTCTATGAACCCTTACATAACAACACATTTTATCGAGTTTTATCGAGATTTTGGTGTTATAAGAAGTCTACGGTTTTTTTGGATGCTAGTCTACGAACGAGAAACTTGTCTCTCGATGTACGTATGTTAGGGATTATACTTTATAGATATATGTCGATATCGACAATTATGACTACGCTCGAGAAAGCGAGAGAGATATCACGTTGATGTATCTTAGCCGGACAGATGAACATTTAAGCATGAATAATTTCGTACAAAATTTCTGTTTAAACTGATAAGTCGTTTTCAGTGTGAGCTCTCTTCAATTTAATGTCTCTGAGAATCAGAAACATCTTATTAAAAGAGAAGTTTGAATACAGCTGTAGGTGGAGCGGTTGGTCTAGCGACGGATGCCGTCAGTTTTCAGACATTATATTAAAATTATTGTCAGTCATTCAAAGTATTAGGAAGGCAACAAAAGTCATAGATATAAGGAAAAGAAATAGACTACTCAAATGGCACTGGGCAGGCCACATTTGTAGAACAACCAACAGTAAATGGACAAAACGTTTAACAGAGTGGGTGCCAAGAAATAAGAAAAGAAAACAAGGAAGACCAAATAAGAGATGGAGAGATATTTTTAACGAGAGATGTGGACCCCTTTGGATGCGTATGGCACGTGATAGAAACTGCTGGAAGGATTTAGGAGAGGCCTACGCCGTAGAGGCGACTACTACAAAATAATTTAAAATTGTAAATATAAGTAATTATGCATGTAAAATTGTAGTAGAAAATAAAGGCTATTTTTATTTTATTTTTATTTTAATATGTATATGAACTTACGTATGTAATGTATGTATGTGTGTACTTAAAGAGTAAAGAAAAAAAAAAAGTACTGGATATACAGGGTATTACAAAAGTACCTAAGTGATATCTCTATAGGATTTACAAAACAATGTCGCTTGCCCATACAAATCATATTTTTTGTTGGGTTTCAACAATGCTACTTTTACAATTAACACTGTATACTACCAGGGAAGTTGAAAGGAAGCCAAAAATAAATAAGTCGGTCGCGTAAGTCTCAGCCGACATGACGATGATAGTTTATATGGAATTGACATATTCTGACATTCTGACCGAACGATGTAAGTCCGTCAAATGACTCTGTTTCAATTTTCCTCCATGGTACACATACAAACCATAAAGTAGTAACACTTACTTTTGTTACATCCTATATATTATACGGAGTGTACCAAAAATCAACGATAAACCGAAAACAGGCTAAAGACTAAGTCATGACAGAATGGGCAAGATGATATATTTTTTCTTATTGGTAATTTTTGACTCTTATATTGTGAATTAATGACTCTTATATCTTAAATTGAATTTATGAAAGTAGTTTCATAACAAAAGTTGTTGTTAATGGTATTTAATATTGTTAAAAATTAGTACTAAATAATCGACTAGCCTGCCCAACTTTCAAGGTTTATCTTACTTATCACAAAAATTATAGAAGATAAGGTGAAAATTGGGAAATAGTTTGTTTACTTTGGGAAATAGTTATTACCTGTATTGTAAAAAAAAATAGCGCATTTTTTTTTTATATAGTCTACCCTATTTTTTTTTTTGATATAGTCTTTATTTATTGATAAAGTCTACCCTGAGAAAAATATTATGTATTTTTCAAAATATATGGATTAAAACAAATGGAATAATAACGGACAAATGGAGACGATAAATATTACCTTTCCCATAGTTTTTCTCTTAATCGTAATCTTGACTAGTCTTTCTTTATATACCCATGATAATAATTTTAGGCATTTCTGCTTCAGTTTTTAATCAAACGATGTGTTTTTCCGAAACAATGAAAACGTCACATGAAAGAAAGGGACAGCGGACAGCAAATCTTGATTAGTTAAACACGTTTTAAATACTTTTAAGAATAAGGAGGTAAGTTTAAATTAATTCCTAAACCCTTAAAGTTAAAGTTAACCGACTGTATTGTGGAAAAAAATATTTTGGGAAGTTATTTAAAAAATTGGCACATGTAATCTAGATTCCAAAATGATAATGACTGAATTGCTAAATTATTATTGCTTATTAGTTCAGGAAAAAAAAATGAAATCAGTTGATTTTACCTATTGCTTTATAAAGTTTTTTTTTTGGTTTCATGTTTCGCTACTTTTTTTTGAGAGTTTCGCACCAGTAGGGTAAAAACAGGACTTTATTATTACGAAATCGCTGTCCGTCTAACTTTAAATCTGTCCGTCTGTCTATCTCTAGGCTCAAAATTTGAATAATCGCTACATCCGACTTTAGCCGACTGTATTGTAAAAAATACAATTCTTACTGTTTGGCCAGTAATTTAAAAAAATGGTGCATTTTATATGCGTGGTTGCTTTATGTATGTATCTATTGCTATATTTTAGTGAACAAAAAATTAAGAAATAAAATATGTTGTTGCATAAAAGCCCCCTTAAATGTTTTATTCATTTTGCTTTCAAATTAAAGACTATCAGAGACTAGAAATTAAAAAAAAAATCTTTTAAAATTTCAAGTCTCTCGTTATCACCGTTCCTGAGATACAGCTTAGAGGCGGACAAACAAAAAGATAGGATAGACACATTCAAAATCTCAGACTTGTATCGCGTTTTTACCCTTTCGAAATCCTTAAAGCCACTGCAAAAAAAATATTCAGAAAAGGAAAAATTAAACAGAATTGGCCAATTTCAATTTTTTTCTGAACAAAGGAGAAATACAACAAGTATTATACAATTTTAAATTCCAAATTAAATGCACTATTTTTTTAAGTTACTGCCTAAAATAGAATAGCATTTTTTAAGAGTCGGTTAAATTTGGGTGTAGGAATAATTTAGAATTTAAGCCTGGTGACAGACAGAGGGAGAAACTTAAAGATAAGACAGACATGGCATTCATACATAACAATAACTCACCCGAGTTCAACGAATGGATGGCCGTGAGCTCGAACTTCCCGTCCTCGTTGGGGCACGTGAGGGGGCTGCCTTCGTCCAACTATAAGTAAAACAATATTAGAAAAGTTCATCAACCCATACTTCCACACTAATTTTAAAATGCAACAATGTGGCTGTCTGTCTGTACTCTTCACGCCCAGTTCCGGGGAATAACATACGGGTACTTTTAATGTCAGAAAAATGTATGGTTCTCACGCGATAAAAACACGTTAGTGTGACTCACGCTTTGCTATAAAACTAAGCTTTAAGAAGAAAAACTCTAAAACTTTTTCAGAAGAAACCTTTCAGAAAAATCTCCCAAGCGCTCAATATCATTGAAATGTTTTTTGCACTCTTCACGAGAACCCCTTGATTATTTGCCAACTCGTTTGACCATCGTTCATTATAAAACATGGATTGACAAAAGTGTTTCTTTTTTTTTTTAAATTTTTTTTTGGAGGCTTTTAACATTTAGTGTTAATGTCAGCCTCATAGGTGATCACAGTGTTCCCAACACAATGGACAGATACAAGTAAAAAAGTGTTTCTTGTTAAGACGTGTAACGCTTGTACTTACAAAGCATATTCTTATATTCTTGTCGGCCGACTTGCCGCATATTGTATTGTTAGCCGAGTCTGGGAATGTGCTCCGGCACACGTCGGGCTCGATGATATTTATGTTCCTGTTTTCAGATTCATCCCCGAAATCTTGGGCTGGAAATGTATACATTGGGATCAATTTAGAATGTTACGCTATAAGATTGGGTAACTAGAAACACGAATTCAAGAAGTCATACGCTTCGATTACCTTTCTTGAATCTCGAGCCCCAACCGTGGAAGACACAATGGTTTTCTGTGGTGGTGTTTATGAGTCTTGAAGCGACCGCTTCTAAGCTTCTATTGCTTGGTGGCAGGCAGACGGGGTAGATGTCCGAAGACATATTGAATTTATCTTTGAGGATGAGTAGTGCTAAATTGCTTTCTCGATTTTTTCCTTTACCCCAATCGGGATTTTTTAGAACGCGCCTTACTCCAAGAGTTTGGATCGGTAAAAGGTCATTTTCGTCAGAAAGTTTCCATTCACCCTCGATTACAATATTTCCAATCCAGGGGCCTTTGTCTTCTTCGATGCTGAAAAAGGTTAAAAAATTACTTATATGTGATTGATTGTACTGTTCATTTATGCTGGAAATTCACGTTCATACTTAAAGAAACACACTTTTTTGCACTTTTTCCAGTTTTCCGCTCGCGTATTATAATAGTAAGTATGTAGATTTTTACCGACTTAATGAATTATGTGTACATTCCGAAAAGTCAATATTAAAGAAAAAATATTATTAATACTTTTTTGTTTCTTTTTTATTATTTTTGTTTTCTTTTGGAAGTCAAATTAATTTTTTGTGAAACAAATAATAATAAACATACTAAGTAATAAAATTAGAAGCCGAAGGAATATTTGGTGTCTGATATCAATATTATAAAAGTTTACATTTGAGTAAGTGGCACAAATTTAGATTTTTAACAACTATCAATTACATTTACGGTGGCTTACAAAAAAGATAAATAACAGAGCATCCTGAATTAATATTATTAATAGTAAAGCGTTTTCAAATCCCCTTGAATACCCATAAAAATCATCAAAATCGATGCAATCGTTCAATGACATGGATCCGAAATAGGTACATATTATGTTGAGATAATATATCGTTTTTTACATAAAATGAAAAATGAGATTGACGTAACTTACAGTTTGATACAGTCGGTGGAGACGAGTACCGACGTAACTTACAGTTTGATACAATCGGTGGAGACGAGTACGGACGTAACTTACAGCTGTTTGATACAGTTGGTGGAGACAAGTACGGACGTAACTTGCAGTTTGATACAATTGGTGGAGACGAGTACGGACGTAACTTACAGTTTGATACAATCGGTGGAGACGAGTACGGACGTAACTTACAGCTGTTTGATACAGTTGGTGGA
>JAOTAV010020018.1:0-23420 GCA_026546445.1 Cyclargus thomasi
ATCAAAATCGGTCCAGTCGTTTAAGAGAAGTTCAGTGACATACACACTCACAGAAGAATTATATATATAAAGATATGGAAATATGGATGGTAAACAAGTCGTGATGATCCAAGATTGTGGTCTCGAATAAAAAATGTTTAATCTGAAGGGAACACGAGATGAACTTAATTTATTACAAGACTAGCTAATGGAGTGGTCAGCACTATGGTGTTTTAAGTTTTATGATTGGCATCACAGCAGCCAGTTGCCTTATGAGTCACAGTCGCTATGATTGACGTTGATGAAATCTCACCGTTCAAGTAGCCGGCGCAGATCTTGTCGCTGGTGATAAACTCTCGGAAGCCACTCGGAGAGTTCTCCAGGCATGTCTCGATGCTCACGAACGGTATTTGTGCCACTTGGAGGGCCACAGATGGCTTTCCGTTAGCGCCAGTCAGTCCCCAACCAGCCACCTAGGAGACATTTGAGTTTGTTATCACTCCGATATAAATGTACGAGCTATTAAGAACAAACCATAGCCTTTTTTAATTACCTTGCCTAATTTCCCTTCTTGCAGCTGCCTTTTGTCGAACTGGTACTCAAAGTCCAAGCACACAGGCCTGACGTAAGTCTCGTACCGGATCGCCGTCTTCAGGATTAGTATTGCGATGTCATCTTGGAAGTTTGTTGCTGATCCCAGGAATTTCGGTGGAATTCTTATTTCACTCACCTGACAAATCAGAGGTTAATTTAACTTATGAAGTTTTAGCTAACCCCTCCTAGGTACATGAAATGTAAGAGCAGTACCTCGGATTTTTGGGCATCCGGATCACCAGGGTAGTCCCATGGGCGGTACAATTTTCCCACTGCCACAGCGAAGCGGGAGGCCGGAAGTTTCTTTTCCACGTCCTTCCAAAAGCAATGCGCAGCTGTGAAACAAGGATTCCTCAAAGAAAATACCGTCGTTATAGATTTCTTGGTCAGTTATAGGGCTACTTATGTTAATATCACTTAGAATTTACGGTTAACCTAATCTCTTGTGAGTTATCTAGTGAATGGAATAAAACCTAATAACCTAATAAAGGAACTAATTAAGCAGAATGATAATAATATTTCTTTATTTAAACACAAAAAACACACATATCACAAAGATAACATACAAAAATAAAGTCCGAAACAACTTCCTGCTGGAAGCAGTTTCTTCCAGGCAACCGAAAGTCTTGAAAAGAAAAAGTCCTTTATGTGCATGACATAACATGTTATATTTCGGGTACATACCTGAGATGACAATGGTGTTGGAGACGAGAGAGCCGCCGCATATCTGCTCGTAGGAGGTTTTTGTGGCGCGATATATCCCGACGTGCCAAGGTATCTCCCCCCTTTGGGCGTCAACCCCGTCAATAATCAGCTCAGTACCGTTGGGCGTTAGTCTACCACATTCTAGAAGTTATAAGAGGGGAGTTTAATGTTAACTAACTTTTGAGTAATGCTATAAAAACAATTAGCTATTAATAAATTGTTAGCTAATAAAAAGAAACAACAAATTTTGACATTTTTAGGTAACATTGAATTTACAAACCGTAAATATTTTATAAGTTTTATTGCTAAAAATGAATAAATTATGAAGGCATTAAAATTCAGTAGTCATTATAATAATCAATATAAATAAAAATAATTGTTACGAGTTTACCAATAAACGATAACATCTAAAAGTAATTATTTTAAAATTACTTTCAGAATACTGTTTATGAACAAATTATTACAATTTATTTTACATATTATTAAAAATACTTTTTTTACGTTAAAGAGGTCATTTAAGTGATCTTCTCTAGGTAACTTAAACGGTTGATGTAATTAAGAAATGTGTTCTCTTCGCTCGCCGTCCATTAATTAGTTACTTATTGATTACGATTAGTTAAGTATCTATTAAATGACTCCATCACCATGTTCATGAAAACCTTTTTTTATGCAGAAAATGTGTAACAATCCGTAAAGAAGTCTAATGCTAATTTAAAGAAGCATTTCATAGCAAAGCATTATTTATAACAATAATTCAGTAACATTAATAGTTGGTCAGGTTAAAATTATACTCATGCATCATTCAAAAGATTTTATTAATGATTGTTAGTGCATCTTAACAAGGCTGCATAATATAATGTTTCAGTGTTCACTGACAGTACCAATTCTCCAAAATTCTTCATCAATAGACTTGTTTATTTCGTTTTTAGTTACACTCTCAGTACTTCGATCTTCTGTGACATTAGTATCTTTATTACTAGTCGGTACAAGTTGGTTGTGAGAATTAACATTATTTAATGTATTATCTTTCGTTATGCTATTATTATTATCAATATTAAGAACTATCGGAATAGAACCCAAGCTTTGCGAAATGTTTACACTGATAGTATTGGTACTGTTGTCTGAAGCAACATTAGCATTAGGCAGCTGCTTGTTTGGATCTCCAGCGTATGAAAATTTATTGACATAAATTTGAACCGCATCCGCAATGATAATAGTTATATTAGTTCCTTCTCGTGACACACCTGGGGCACAGATGGGATATGTGTCAAATCCACCCTCTAGACACCTCATCAGTGTGAGCGCCACGGGGGAGTAGTAGTTTGGTTTCTTGCACTCGACGCGCACGACGGTCCCGACTGGCTCGTACTGGTTGCAGTTCCTGGTTCCCTCCTCACCACGGGAGCCGCTGATGAGGCATCGATACGTAACACTTTGGTGCTGATTCAAACGGCATAGATCTAAAAATATGTTTTAAAATAATTTTTGCTACCCTAGAAAACTGTCAGGTTTGTTAACAATTTGTGTACTCACGGACGCATTTAGGAAAGTCTCCGCCGTACCAGGTTCCTTCTTGGCAATACATTTGACCGTTCTCGACGTCCAGTCCGTAGCCTGGGGAGCAGGTGTAGGTCAGGAGTACCGAACGGTATGCGTCGCCCGGTCGGGCCTTCGTGTCACCGCCTACAGTGTACGTCCCGTGCAGAGGGTATGGTGGTAGGATGCAATTGCCTTCCTGGATAGGTCTGCAAATATTATGTGACAGTCGTAAGAACTTGAAACAATCAGAAAGAACGTATGTAGCTGCTGATATACTTACGCCTGTGTAGTAGTAGTTGTCGTTAGTGGTACTTGGTCCGGTCTGCAAAGCTCATCAGATTCATCGGATCCATCAGCGCAATCTTGTTTCTAAATCATAGAGTCATTAGTACTTTTAACTTTCAATTAAATAATTCTATATCGTTTGAGACTTACACCATTGCAGTTGGCGTCCTGGTCGGCGCAAGCGCCATATGCGCACTGGAACTGGTAGCTGGGGCAGGTGTTGTCTGCGCAGGTGCGGAGGGTCTCGTCGGAACCGTCGCTGCAGGTCTTGACACCATCGCATACGTCCGCGGTAGATATTATTTGACCATTGTCACAGTTGAATACACCCCTGAAGTAATGTTTTGTCATTTTAGACGAGCTAAACACAAGTCAGACTATCTAATTTCAAGTAGTTACATAAATAATTATATCAGTTATGCTATCGACATAGGCTTCATAAAATAATATAAATATTTTTTCACACTAATTATATTTTTTTAAAATAACTTCGATGTACGATAATTATAAATTTTCATTGAATTATATACTGGAAATTGCTTTCTTATTATTATAAATCTCTTTCATATTATTATAAATAAACCTACTAAACCCATAATTTTTAGCACTTAGCAGGCTGGTAATTGTTAAGAACAGTCTTGATGTCATAATCGATACAGCTTTAAAATAAAAATATATATATAGAAATCGCACCGTCTGCATCATGCACAAAAAAAGGAGACAGGCAGACGTAAAACTTTTTAGGCTCTGTCTCCTTTTTGTTCGTGGATAAAAAAGAGTTGCAACAATAAATTAATATTAAGCTATAGGCTAGGAAACTACTTACAACGACCCGTTGGTGCTGTTCCGGCATCTGGGAAGCAACTCGTCCGAGTTGTCGGCGCACTCCTGCACGTCATTGCACGGCGCCGTGCCGTCCACGCAGGCGCCGTACGCACACCGGAACCAGTTGGAATGGCAACTGAAAATTCCAAATGGTAACGTTTTTAGGGAGAACTGCTTAAAAATTATATGGGCGGTTAGACTACAAAGCGATGCAAACGCAAAAGCAACTATGCCCATGGATACCCGCCACATCAGAAGTTGCAAATGCGTTGCCGACCTTTGGTAAACTTAATCAACGAAACACATCGCAGGCGCTATTTTACAGGGTTTTCTGTAACGCCCTAGTATTTCTCCGGTCTATTTGTGTCGAAGTATGGCCTCTCCTACGGCAAATTTATCTATTACAAAAATTCGCATAATTCTAGCAGCCAGATTATATTTGAATGGAAGTGACTCACGTGCTGTTCCTACACAGAGCGAAGGTCTCATCGCTGCCATCCGGACAGTCGACGACACCATCGCACTTGCCGTCAAAGCTGATGCAGGTACCACTGCGACACTCCCATTGCCCTCTCCTGAAAACAGCATAAAGATCTTGAAATTTTTTTTCATTGTAGAGAGAGGTTCATAGACAGATGGTAGATCTGAGCAATTCAATGGCTTGTGATTTTTCGTCTGGATTTGATATTAATTTACGTGGATCTGCCTATATTTGTTCTTTTACATTAGGTTCTCTGTAAGAACAAGTGTTTTAAAAATTTCTAGAACCCTGAAAATAAGTTTTTGTGCCCTGAAGTTAAGTCCCACTACGATTGCACTAAAAATTCTATAATTTTGAGATGTTTTGAGGAAAACATAAGCCTGTCTTGCAAATACTTGAACTTGTTTGAGTGTTACCAAACCCACCAAGCTTGTTTTGAAGGTGTTTTATCTCTTAGCTTTATATTGACCCTAGCAGTTTTGTTTCTAATAACTTTATTAATCAGTACCTGCATCTACTGATAGTCGTCTGTCTTTTCTCACGACTTAGCGTTTGGACCAAGCTAGTATTTCTGTAAAATAAAAAAATAATAATTAAATTATTAAAGATTTTTAGTATGTTAATTTGGGTGTATGAATGATGTTTTTTATTAATTTTTACATATTAATAGACAAACTTACGCAATTCCTGAGCAAGCTTCTTCATCGGAGCCGTCAGCACAGTCGGAGACGCCGTTGCAGGTTAAACCAAACTTCACACACTCGCCGTTAGAACACCTAAACTCATCTATGCTGAAATCAAAAAGCGTACTTTATAGTGACTTACGGGGTGGGCACGACCCTCTTCTGTGCGTGTGTTTGTAACTGAACTCGTCTCAAGCTGATGAACCGACTGTGACAAAATTTTGTGTGTGTATCATCAAGGGATCTTGGGAATGGTTTAGATTAATGAACAAAACCAACACTAGGTCAATGTCTGTTGAGTCCACTAATAATATTGAAATATTCAAGTAGCTATCTCCCGTTGTATTGAAAATGATTAATACGAAGTCTTAATATACTTATTTGTATAATTCAATATAATAAATAACCTATGAATCAATTTCTTCGCTGGTACGAGTATTCTAATACTGATACTATTGGACCTCCAGTGTATTTATATTTTCTATTATACGATTTGCTACACTTAAAATACAAAAATGTTATTCTTCAAATATATAAAAAATATCAACAAACCGGCACAGTCCTGATGTTTCTCTTAATACGCTTCCGTATGTCAGGCCGGGAACTGCAACATTAAACAACGTTTAGTTAGGTACGATCCAAAAAGTGGATTCTTAACCGATAAATATAAAACTTCTATAAAAATCCCATGTTCTAAGCCGTGATCTGTCGGCTAAGTTTAATTTAACGCTACCAAATTGCTTAGGTCCGCAATCTGGATATGAATAAACTTCTCTATACTATAAGAAAAGTTTATTCATATCCAGATTATAACATACTCCTTAGAATTCTCTTACTCTTTCTTCCTCGCGTCTTATTTGGAGGTGTCTGTAAACCTAGCTATGAATTCTCTACCATACCAACTACATCTAAGTAAAATTTAGAAATTCAAATTGTTCATATTTTATGTATCTGTTATAAATATAACCTAACAATTATTTTACCCTAATATCATCTTGTATATTGTACATAGGCAATAAAGCAAGTAAAATGCATATCGCATAATTAAAAAGACAGACAAATGTTGTTTGCATTAGTCCGGAAGGAATTTTCTGTTCTGCATGTTTACCTATTGGCTGTCTCATAGCAATTTTTAACCGACTTCCAAAAATGAGGAGATGTTCGGCTGTGGATATATTTTTTAAATATTTTTGCATGTTCAACGATTACTCCGCCGCTAGTGAACCGAATCTCAAATTTTTTTCATTATTAGGGTATTATTCCAATTTGGTCCCATTTTCCCAAACATGGTGACCTGATGATGGGATCCATGAGCAATCAAGGGAATTCCTCGAATTTTGTATGGAAACATATAGAAATTTTGGTTTTCTTAGAAGCGTTACAGGTATATGTCACCAAAAATTAAGATTTGGTACCAAGGTATACCATGGTTTCGAAGGTACTGATAGAACTCGTGATTCCTTACAGATACGGCTTTGAGGTTTTCGGCCTTATTTTTAGAACTGAAAGCATATTTATAATTATCATCACTGCCATTACACCAGGAACCATTCATCGCATTATGAGCCTATTATACCCCAGAACACCTAAAAGTTTAAAGGGAATTTTGGTTAAGATAATTTTGGTTTCATGATAAGTATCCTAATCGTTTAGCACCAAAAAGTAAGATTTTGTACCAACGAATACCTACTTTGGTTCACAAGGTGCTAAAAAAACTCCTTATACCTTAGAAATACACATCTGGAGATTTCGGCGTTGTTTTAAGAACCCAAAACATACGCTACTAAGCAAATTATATCAATCATCGTCATAGCTACTATGCCTTCATTCATTAACCCACCATTATTCAAGACAATTATTCCGTAGCTTGTCGAGC
Source organism: Cyclargus thomasi (assembly GCA_026546445.1). Taxonomy (NCBI): domain Eukaryota; kingdom Metazoa; phylum Arthropoda; class Insecta; order Lepidoptera; family Lycaenidae; genus Cyclargus; species Cyclargus thomasi. The sequence goes on from JAOTAV010020018.1 coordinate 6,968, forward strand.
AATTTGTCAGTTTTAAGACGCGCTACACACATTAGCCGCCGACGCCGCCGACATTTGTCGACAATATTTTGTCGGTGAGCTAGGTTGCTGGCTTCATTTACATGTGTCGGCGGCACAAGCCTGCTGGCGGCTAAGGTGTGCAGTAGAGCACTTCACAAATAGTAACATAATACGGAGAACGAAAAAAATAATAAAGTAATAACTGATTAATATTAAAAATTAGTTATGCCCCGCGGCGCTACCCGTGGCTTAGTCGAGATTAAAAAGTACCCTATGTGCTAATTCAAGATACCATCTAGCTCCATGCCAAATTTTATCGAATTCGTTCAGTCGTTTAAACGTGAAGAAGTAACAAACATCATACTCACAAACTAACAAATTTACAAGCTTACAAACTTTTGAATTTATAATATTAGTAAGATAATATATTTGCCGTAGAGGAGCCATGCTTTGGCACAAATGGGCCAAAGTATCGATGGCTTTACAGAAAACTGACGTGAAAGGGCATTGTGCTTTGTTTCGTCCAGTAAGTGAGTTTACCAGTGACCCAACTACCCTAATCAAGCGCTCCATACAGGCTGAAAATCACTTCGTTGCTTGCCATATGAAATTGGACATCTTGTTTGTACAAAAATCCCTTTTACGAATAAAAAACTTAAAAACTTCTATTAGTACAATTAAACCCAATGGAAGTTGTTCTGTCAGTCTTTACTCATTGGAGAGTCTGTTCTCATTGGAATAATCCTGTGCCACCACTGCCCATTCCCTATTCTTTCATAAAAAGGCCGGCAATGCTCATGCTACTCTTCGGATATTACGAGTGTCCATGGCGATGGAAGTTGCTTTCCATTAGGTTACCCGTCTGCTGCCTTGCCCCTTAAATAACATAAAAAAGTATCATGCCTTGTTGTTCTCTACCAGTGAAAAATTTTGACAGTTCATGACATGTACCTACGCTGGTACAGACTTTAAAATTATGGAGATTGTATACAGAAATAGGCTGATGCTTCACCGTATACTGAAACAGGCACTATTTAATACTTTTAGTTTCTTTTTTATTGTTTTTGTTTTTTTGTTTGGAAATCAGTTTTATAGTAACACTAGTGTGAGTAAGAGTAAGATCTCTGACTGCACTCAAAGGCAATATCTTGAAGATTTTGTCTTATGCCTTACACATTATCCCCCGTATTCATAAAAATATTTAAACAATGTTTAGCTAATAAAGATTCGCAAATTCAATTTAATTCTAATTTAAATTGCCTGGTAGAAACTGCTTCCAGCAGTAAGGCCGCCATTTCGGACATTTATTTTTATTTTTTGTTCTTTTGTAATTTTGACTTTTTTGTTTGAATAAAGAGTTTTTTATTTTATTTATTTTATTGGCAGTCCCTTTCAGGAATATTAGAAACGTCACACGACAGAAAGAGACAGCGGACTTTGATTAAACATTACTCAAATAATTTTATGAATAAGGGGTTATGTGTCAAACTCTTCATCAAATTGAAAACGAAACATCATATCTCTGCGGCCGTTAAAACAGCTCTACACGCGGCGATGATTGTTGAGATTATTGTGCAAGCGTCCAAAGACTGCGCTAGAAGGAGGGTAATATTTTTCAAGCGTTTGTATGTATGAATGTCCATTTCTTTGGCACGCCCTACAGCCCAAACGGCTGGATGGATTTTGACGTGTGAGGTGTCGTTGAATTTGACTAAATTATAGTAGTGACATAAGCTATATACATTTTCAAAATGGCAACCGCGAACTTGGCAATGGGGGGTATCATATGAAAGCTAGTAAAAACACGAGTCCAGAATTATACATATCAAAAAAACGTTAGATCATCCACATGATAAAAATTCATGAGTTCTACAAATTCATATTAAAAGTACTGAAAATTCTGAAATAAAACTATTATTTAAAAAAAAACCCGAGTGCCTAAAAAAATAATTATTATGTTAAACTAATTTAAGTGTGATAGGTTTTTATTTTTTTTAAGCGGGTTTTTGTTTTTTTTTTTAATAGTTTTATTTGTCAATAAGTTAATAAAAGACGATCATGCACGCAGAGTATTCCCTAATCCCTCTTTAGTGATCGTGTGTCGCTGATCATGAAGAAGAGTTTGTCCTACCGTAATGTTTCACCCAAAGCAGAATGTCAATCAAACTTTAATCAAACTCCTTACATTCTCTTTGCTCCATTCTGTTACTATCTGTGCCACTTTGACCAGTTTACCCTTATATCATCTGCGAAAACCGGCCGCGTTCGTACGGTATACCCACACCGGTCCGAGTCAATATTATTTTATTAATGTAGGCCAGAAATAAACTTCTTTTTTCGATGTAGGCTATTTGGAATAGCTTCTTGCCGTTGCTGTCCCAAGTCATTGCTTCTTAGAAGTTACCCGTATCATGTTTGTTTGGAAAGACCGGTTTGCAAGAGCGTTTGATAATGGGAATATCCCGGAGCTATTATTATTAACGACAACAATATAATTTTAATATTTTTTTTAAGTAAGTCTTTTCCTAATTCAATATATGCTTAGATTAACTTTACCTACCAAACAATGTTTTAGGTACGGTCTGTATTTTAATATCTGTAGCCGAAGCTAAACTACTAAAATTAACATAATTTGGTAAAGATAAATAAAAATTGAATAACGTAGATAACTCGAAACTTTATACCCATTACACGAGAGCGAGCCGATTTCGAAAAAGCCTTATCTTGGAAGTGTCGTATTTTATTTTAGTTTTCATCGTTGTTTCTCTTATTACTCAGACAATGACGTTAATTCTGTCATCTTTAAATAAAATAACTAACTGTAGATGAAGTTTAAATCTTGGCCATCAACTCTAACTTCTGTACTTAGAATATTATTACAAACAGCGATACATGTTATGTCGTTGTTTGTTAATTAAATTAATCAATTTGTTAATAACATTTCAAAGATTCAAAATTCGATTATTAACATTTGTTAATAACATGTTAATAATCAAATTTTGAATCTTTGAATTAAATCTAAGGGAAACAATAATTATTAATTAAAAAAAAGATATCATACATCGACTTCTTAGTAAATATCATAAGGAAAACATTTAATTTCGCGTTTTGACACGCATATAAACTTACCTATTAACATCAAAAGTACACACCAAACCATTATTGTGGGTCACTAGATGTTCACTTTTTATTTGTTCACAGACATAATTAAACAAACTAAGACTAGATACAGTAGTATTGTGTTTATCTTAGGTGTTATTTACAGTTTGACTACATCTACGTAGCTGGCGCTCTCCGCGGGAAACCCGTGCTACTGACTACCGGTCTGCCAGCGTTGCTCGATCTTTTCCTCCTAAACTTTTACGACCAATAACATTTTAACCTGCATCATTATCGTCATTTATACCATCTAATTCTTTAACAACGATACGATGACTATCTTGCTCATCAAATGAAATTGTTCGTTCACCGCTGGGTACTTTTGTTTCTGTATGATTACGAATTTTATTTATTTTATTAGACTAATTATGACTTTATCTAGAATGGTGTTTCGCTATTATAGTATTTGACTTTTTTTATATTTAGATATACACTACTTTTTACTGAACTAGACTTCTGGTCTATCGTTAACTTTTTTCAGATTAAAAAAAAAGGGTGCAAAATGATTTTAGTTAAAATTATGATTGAAAATTGTAAAGTATGTGAGATTTCCCGCGGAATGTGGCAATTTTTCTCGCTGGCAACTCATCGGAGATGACCGCCAAACAGGTTATCAAGAGGTTATTATATTACAAGACTACGTGTGAGTTGTGACGCGGCCGCGCTGCCGATTCGCGACGAGACTACACTAGACTCTGTCGACGTTGGCCGACGGGTATTTTCTCGACGTCACAAACTCTAATGCTCGATTAGTTCTAAAACTTCAACAGAAAGTTAGCCGGCTTGGTCCGACAGGTTTTCATGTGATAATAATGTCTGTCCTGCCAATCTGTATCGTCTAGAGACAGGGTATTATGCAATTCGCTCAAGATTTTCGGTATGGTTTATTAATTTTGTGCCAAAAAAATTGTCATTTTCATACAAAACGCGATTGTAAACAGTGTTGTGTTGTCACTTTGTGGTTGACACAACCGCGGTTTTTATAGAAATTTAACAGAGGGTTAATGAACCATACCGTCAATCTTGTACGAAAGGACAATAATTAATGTCATCTTAACTTTAATAGAATGACAATATGTTTTCTGTCAAAAACTTAATTAAATCAAAATTAGTATTTATTAGGACTTTCTGCTTGTACTACGTTAAAATTGTTTGAATGTCTATTAATTTAAGGTTATAACTGTATCTCTATTGTCTCATATCACCGTCTGTCCTGTAACCGAAGTAAAATACCTGTATATGAAAAATTCTTATGGATTTTTTATATTCCTTATGGATTTTTCATATACAATTTTTTTTAAATTAGGCAAGAAAAAGTTTTAATTAGATGTACTATAATAAGTAATATTTTAATTGATGTCTACGACAAAATATGTGGGTTACTGAAATGTGACATATCTATAGTTTATCACCAAATTTTGTCTGAATAATTTTATCTTTTTCAATGATTCAGATTCTTGAAACTTCAAACTGCAGTATTAGCTAGTTGATGAAGATATTCGAAGTTTTACAGCCATGTCCCAATTTTACCATAATATCTCTACCAAACATCGCGGCGCTTAGGAGAGACATGTCACATCCTTTCTCCTATCGTGGATAGGAAAAAGGAATGTATGCAAATCGCATCTTCGGATAGTTTCAACAACATAAACACGACAGCTCCTAAGGCCATATCATCTGGAATATCTGTAAATTAGTGTTTTTGTACAATCAGAGAAGTTGAAACAGATACAGATGGTTAATCTAACTTATTTGGACGGGTTATGTCCAACTCAGCCGACATATCACGACTTATATGGAATTGAGAAATCCCGACAAAATAACGTAGATCCGTCAACTGGCTCTCTTTCAATTTCCCCCATTATACCTCGGAGGTTCTCCTCAGAGCCTCAAAGAACAGAGCATTTCGAACTTGTAATTTTAGTATCGTAGGTACTCAAAAATAATTAAATTCATAAAATTTGGTTGGTACTCAAAAATAATTTTCATAAAAAATGGGCCGTAACACCACGGCCTCGCAGAATACTGGCGCTGTGTTTGACGAGTAAGTTTTGCCGAATGGAAGGCCTAACTCCCAAATCCACTTCAAATTCCCCTATTCCCTTTATTCCCTCCATTAAGCCTATTCCCAAGGTCACACACTTGCAAGCCTTCTGATGTGACGAGTGTTAGGGGTGATATTTATTTTTGTAAATATGTAAAATGTTAGTTATCCGCTTCTTCCACTCTACTTCAAAAACGTCTGCTGTCTACTCGAACTGATGCCCATTAGTCTTATTGTCAATAGAAAATTATCCGAAAACCAATCGTCTGAAATAAGATCCTTAAAAATCGATACCTCTTTAGCTTAGGTAAAACCAACAAAGAAACTGTCGTATAATCATTAGATTTACGAGTGGATATGGAAAATTGTGTCGCTTGACCTATATTACATTACAATCCTCCGTCGTGGAGGGTTGTCGCGGCTTTCACACATTTCAGTTCGCATCCGAAGTCGGGCGTAGCGCGTCGCGTCGTTCGCTTAACTGTTGCGTGTTTCGTTAACTTTTTTGACAATTTTATATTATTGACTAAATTTTAGGATAACTTTTTTTTTATATATTTGTATAATTTCTTCGCATTGTTGTAGTTTCTAGGTAAGTTTTCAGTGAGTTCTATACTTTATAAACTTGCTACAACGTAGGTACCTGTGAGCCTCTACACACTTCGCAGGCCTATGGACATAATTATCCAAATAACTAAATCCAGATTTGACAACTTTCAATAAAACAAAGGAAAGGTTAACGACCTATAAGTTTCCCAAGTACATGTAAAACATGCAATGCCGGGCTGTTCCCACGGGGCATATCATAACTTTAATATTCAAATAACATGGTGCGTTTCGAAACGGAATATCGATTTTTAAAATTACTTTTAAATAATCTGTAAGAATGTAAATCCGGCAACGCACCTGAAACTCTTCTGATGTTGCGAGTGTCTATGAGCGCCGGTAGTTACTATCCACCAGGTGACCCGTTTGCTCGCTTTTAATTTTAATTAATCGTAATGTTAAATCAAAACAATGCGTCCAATAGGGAATATATTTTTTTTTTCTTTAAACGTTATTATAACGATATAATCAGTTTTTTGATAAAATTTAAAACAAAGTTACAAGTCTTTAAAGTAGTCAATTAGAAAGAGAGATCCGATATTGACTGTGATGCTAAAGTCTGTTGCATACAAAGTTCATACTAAATATAATCTATATTTTAATACGAGAGCCGAAACTTTGTACCCCTTTTTCGAAAGAATGCAAACGCGATGCAAGTTATAGTTGATATGGAGAGCGTGGAATATTGTTTTAAATATACTTTAATTTTGCATATTTTAACAATTGAAACGGTACGCACCCTACAATATTTTGACATGTTACGATAATCATACACGAAAAACTCTTTTGTCTATGGTTAAAGTTTTATTTTTTTAAATAAAATTTAATGGACTGAAAAGCAAGACCTTTATGCCAAATTGAAGTCTGTGATTGAATTGAGAAATATCTATTATAGCCTCATTTCGACAGGGCGGCCTCCAGGTATTATTAATTCACGTGTTTCATAATTTTAGCGTACGAGTTAACGACGTAACAATTAACAATGATCTTGAACCTTCTTTATCAAGCATATTGTTAATTGTTCCGCTTTTTGTTATTGTTACATGAACTTTGGAGACTGTAATTGGTACTTTCTCGTGTGCTTGTGTTTGTTACTGGACCAAACGACTAGACCGATTTCGATAAAAAATTTGTGTGTATTCGAGGGGACTTGAGAATGGTTTAGATTACATTAGCCCTGAAATACAATGTCTGTCGTGTCCGCTAGTATCGTATAAATTCGAGTTTGTACACTGTTGTTAATAAGCAGATCCATATTTTCGTGCTTATTATCAATGCGAAAGTGTGTCTATCTGGCTGTTTGTTACTTCTGTACTCCCAAAGATTGATATTGCTAAAATTTAGTTTATGGAGATATTTCGAGTCGCGGGAGGAGATCATTTATTACCGCGGGAACGTGTACGTGTGTCGCGGAGAGCGGACAATGAACATGATGAAGTACTTGTATAAATTATACATACGAGTAGTATAATACGAAAGTACGTATTTTGTCCGGTCTGTTTATTATGTTTTCACGAAAACTGTTATTGATGGTAATTGGAACGGACGTAGACTGGACAGTTATATCGTCGTATCGTACGAATGAGTGCGCAATCGCAAAGAAGAACTTTACGGGAGAATGTTTTCTTGCTTTCCGTGGATAAGGCCCTAAATACAAAAGTGTGTGTTTTTTACAGGTTTTTTCTAGGTTTTGTTTCTCCCCGTTCGTCCTTTCACGCAACGAAAGGAACGGTCACTGTAGGCTTTGTTGTTTTTTTCGCCGAGGAATCCAAGAGCTAGCAAATGTGGCAGTTTTTTTAATCTTTATTTATTGGTTGTTAAATCTAATTTTTTAGTAAATTTATACACAAAATATTTTTTTTACAAAGGTGGACTTAATGCCTTATGGCATTATCTATCAGTCAACCTTTGGTACACAAAATATTATAGATAATAAGTTGCCAATTCCAAATTTGCAATAAAAATAAAAATCCACAATGACTAAGGCGCCCTTATTCGTAGGATACGATGGTATAACGCCCGTGATACTTGTTGAGGAGATACTTCGAGTCTCAGAAAATGCAATCTGATAGTCGTTATCCCGAAGTTAAACATATTAATTATTATTATGCTTTTTTAAATTGTTTTATTGTTTCAGACTCGATAATGGCAAAGAAAGCTAGTAATACGTCCAGAGTCGCTGCAACTATTGTCATTGTGGTCAACTTTATTATTATGGTAAGTCCTGCATCCTAACTAATAGCAAAAGATAATCAGACTACATAATATAGCTTGCCGTATTAAAAGATTGAGTCAATAAAAAAATTAAGAGACTTTATCATCATTTAAAATAATCTTACGAGTACATGACAAAATCCTATTACTTACAAAACGTCTATCGGGCCCGCTGGTAGCTAATTATAAAGGACTAAAGGGTGCCTTGGAATCGAACTAGACCATAAATATTTCGCAACGCAATCACAGACTTCAATTTGGCATAAACTTCTCGTTACCAGGCCATTAAATTTTATTTTAAAAAATCACAGACTTCAACTAAACAAATGTGTATTTCGTGTATGATTCTCGTGTCATGTCAAAATATTGTTTTGTGCATAGCTTTTTATTTGTTAAAAATATGCAACATTAAGACATATTTTAAAATAATATTGGTTGACGACCTCTGTGGCTCAGTTGGTAAGCGCGTTGGTAGCTTAAGCCGGGGGTCGCGGGTTTGAATCCCGCCGACGGAGCAAGTTTTTCAATGTTCCTAGATCTTGGATGTGTATTAAGTATGTGTATATATAATAAATATACACATATTTAATACAATAAAAAATCTTAAATATGTGTATAGTATAAAAGCATTAAATATATTTCCGTTGTCTGGTACCTATAACACAAGTCCCTCGGGTACTTAGCACGGGGCCAGACTAACGTGGTGTGAAGCGTCCATAGATATTATTTTTATTATATTATTATTGATATTTCACGCCCCTCCCTCATATCAACTAAAACTGGGAAAAATTTCATGCTTTTATGTCAACGCGTATTTCCTTAAAAGGGGTACAAAGATTTTGCTCGCGCATTAATATATAGATAGATACCTTTCCATTCAGGGTGCATTATACAGCCCCTAACGAGCGGCAAGCTCGATACTAAATTATATAGATGACCCACATTCGCTAGGTGAGTTAGGTCGCGTTATCGGGTGCACACGTCCAACATACTGACAGGTAATTTAGCTGTCCACGAACAACAGACATCCTTGACCTGCACATTTAGGTTACATCTTCGTGTCAAGGTCTAACGCCTAGATCTAGTTTCTAGATCCAAAATTCCTGATACTTAATTATGAAAAATAAAAAAACCGGCCAAGTGCGAGTTGGACGCGGCGCACCAAAGGTACGGTATCAGTACAGAGAAAAAAATTGGAAAAACGTATTTGTGAAATTTAATTTGATTTCTTTTGCTTTTAGTCTTTGCTATAGCCACAACAAAAATACATATTAAGCATGACTATTTCAACTCGTTCGGTTTTTATTATCGTTCTTGATAAACGTATCGCTTATATAATATCGTTTTCGAACATCGCTTGACGTGTTGGTGTTTGACGTATGGGATTGACATTGTCGAACGAAAAGTCACGTGATCTAGTCCTCGTTCGACAATCTCAATCTCATAGAAACACTCCAAGCGTTTTTCGTAAACGATAATCGCTTGTCACTCTAGGAGGGCTGGAGACAGACAGACGGACATACGGATAAACATCGAATCTGCGTAATAGGGTCCCGTTTTTTAACACTATGGATACGGAACCCTAAAATTTGTAAATTGGCCACATTGTCTCCGAGTGTAGCAGTCATGCCCGAGATATACGAGGGTAGTTTTTAACCGACTTCCAAAAACGAGGAGGTCGCTCTTTTTAAGGTAGGATGGTTAGACCTACCTGGTGGTGTCAATAAGCCTACAAGCAATTAGTCCTGGCTTTTGGTAGATAAAACTACTTAGCTACATTTCTAAGATAGTAAGGGCGTGTTTTTCCGCTTACTGACTAGCATTGGGTATGCTATCCACAACTTTTTCGACAGATTATGTATGAAGAGTCTGTCAAAATAGTTTCCTATCCGAGACTTATCAGGAAGCGGTAAAACAGGCCCAAAACCCAAAAAAAGTAAAATAGTTGACAAGCCAGTCAGATAGCCAAGACAGTTTAAAAGAGAAGTAGCTTGCTATCCTGACTTGAAAAACTGGCCCCGTGTCTCATTAGATGTGTACTGTGTACAATCATGGAATCTGAAACACGGTCAGATTGCGGATCTAAGTAAATTGGTCGCGTTATGTTAAACCCAGCCGAGAGACTACGGCTTTAACATGGAATTAGCATATTTCGCCAAATGACGTAGGTCCTTTAAGAGTCTGTTCCAATTTCCTCCATGGTACATTGTAGATCACGCTCTATAATATACAATACAATACAATAACACTTTATTGCACACCAAAAATACAAAACAAAAACATTTTACAAATAACAAACTTACATATAACATGTACAATGATGCACAAAAGGCGAACTTATTGCTAATAGCAATCTCTACCAGTCAACCTTTTGCTTATCGAATTAATTACGGTACGTGGTATTCATACAAAATGATGTTATTCCAGCTGTGCTGCCTGGTGGCGTTCGCGCTGAGTCTGTGGGCGGTGGCGTCTCCCCGCACCCTGGTCCACGTCGTGCAGGTCTTCGGCACCCCCACACTGAAGGTCAGGGCGCTGCATCGTCTTCTAGTTTCATAGTCTCAGGGCACCCAAATCTTGAAAGTGCAAAGAAAAATGTGTTTATTATGAAATAAGGGTAAAGCGAGCAAACGGGTTACCTGATGAGAGCAAAAACCGTCGCCCTCCATTGACACTCGCAACTTCAGTAGAGTTGAAAGTGCGTTGACGACATATTTGAAGATATAAGTGGAAGAAACTGCAACTAACATTTAAAAACCTGCCGATTGTGAACATGGAATGGCCGCTTTTGAACCAAAGAAGTAGTTAAAATTAAAATAATTTAGATTTTGTATATAGCTAGGTACACTAGCTACAAAATGAAGTTGGTAAATCACAAGATTTGTTACATTTTATGGGAAAAAATGTATTTACTCGAAAGTTGTAAAATGTTAGTTATCCGCTTCTTCCACTTATGTTTCCATTTGTAAAATCTCCAAAAGATTATCGGCAAGTTGATACGAAAAGGTTCGCCGTCTCTCGACTGGTACTCCGTCGTCCATACCTGGTACCGTACCTGGTACCATACCTGGTACCGTGACCTACTAACTGTGGTATACCATTCGACTCTACTGTGTGAACGACAAACCTCCATAAATACTGTGGATATAACGAATTGGGAGCAGTAACAACTAGCTACTTTATCTTATCTATATATATAAAAGAAAGTCGTGTTAGTTACACCACTTATAACTCAAGAACGGCAGAACAGATTTGGCTGAAAATTGGTAGGGAGGTAGCTTAGAGCCAGGAGACGGACATAGGATATTTTTTATCCCGTTCGACAGCGTCCGATTTTCCAACAAAAAAAACACAATCTGCTTATTTATTGCCATTAAGGCGGAACAAAGTTCGCCGGGTTAGCTAGTATCTTTATATATATAATTCTTCTGTGAGTGTGTATGTCGCTGTACTTCTCTTAAACGATAGGACCGATTTTGATGGAATTTTTTGTGTGTGTTCATGGGGGAACTGAGAATGGTTTAGATTCACAAAATAGCTCGGCAGGACAACGTCTGCGGGGTCAACTAGTTACGTATAAATATTTGTTTACGATGTTTGTGGGTGGGCAAAGCGTTAACTTTGTCAGTTTTATATATTAAAATAATTAAGAAACGTAAATAATCTTTGGCTTTTACATTCAGCGTGATTGACGGATAAACTTGCAATCAAACAAACATTCAGATTTATTATGTGATTGAACATGTTATAGCTTAGTCACATTATATATAGTAAAATGTATTTTAAAGAATTTCTTATATCCAGTCCTTTTGAAGATGGGTAATTATATTGTCACTTGCTGTTGCCCGCGACTTCGTCCGCGTAGTAACTTTTCTCTTGAAATTTCTCCTGATTTTTTTGCTACCAACCGACCTTCGAAATCGGCTCTTGCGTTCCGGAGTTATATCGTCAGGAAGGAAAACGCGACTACGCTAGAAGGAGGGTAATGTTTTACGAGCGTATGTATGTATGTATGTATGTATCTATGTATGTATCTATGTATGTATGTATGTATGTATGTGTGTAGATGTGTATATACGTGTGTATGTATTTATGTATGTCCATTTCTTTGGCACGCCCTACAGTCCAAACGGCTGGATGAATTTTGACATGTGAGGTGTCGTTGGATTTGACTAAATTGTAGTAGTGACATAGGCTATATACATTTTCAAAATGGCGCCTTGAACATAGTAATGGGGGGGAGGTTATTGATTTTTCTTATCCTAACAATATGGGTATCAATAAAACTATTATTAAAAAAAACAAAAACCCGATTGCTTAAAAAATAAGAACCTATCACACTTAAATTACATAGTTTAACTGTTATTCACTACAGGCTATAGCAAGATCTTCTAAAACTACGTTTGTCACCGCATGCGGCGCTTTAAATTATTAAGTTAAACTAAATTAAGTGTGATAGGTTCATTTTTTTTTTCTTTTTAGTTTTTTAAGCTGTCGTTTTTTTTTAAATTATAATTTATATACAATAGACAACTCATTACTCATAGCAATTTCATACCGATGTTAGACATTACGGGAACTAACCAGCGACATTAGATCAAACTTATCTTCGTGATCTAATACTGATAGCACGCCACAGCGAGGGTTATACCCATCACAAAATAAAAAGGGTGAAGTTTGTCGCTTATGCAAAAACGAGAGTGTAGAGTTTTGTTACTTTTTTACGGTGAAAACTTTTTAAATTCTATAAGCTACAAAACTTTTTTGATATTAAAAATTTACATTTACGGGAAAACTACTTGTGTATGTAAATAGGTGAAATTAAAAACATACGAGCATACAACTGATATAAAATTAATGAGCAGCAAGAAAACGTGTCACACGATGTAAAGCAACTACCGTCCCCCATATAAGTTACTAGCAAATCTAAAAGTGTTGCAGGTTCGTTCAGGGTTGCTTCTACAGTGTACTCCATATGACCCATAAAAAAAATTATGCAGGCCTGGATATATACATAGACCGTTATAGTCCTTGGCGAAAAGACTGCATATTATGCCAAAGCTCTGTATCTTAAAATGCAGTGTTTAGGTTTAACAGGGTAATACTGGTTTTATGACTTCGTTTAGTTACACCCTGTAGTAGCTAGAACTATTAAAGTTCGTCAATATCGTGTTGATGATCCCCGTAATGACCCGGATACGGAACCCGTCGTTACACCATTATGTTATTACCGCTGCGATCGGGGGCGGGACTATTACAGACTTCATAATTCATTTGGACTCATTTTATTCTATGATATCTACGAATGAATGATTAAACATGCGACTGCCGGTTCAGTTCGTCCTTTGTTCAATAATTGTGTGTAATATACACTCGTATAACAGTAATGTTTTTTCTTTCTAATAAATTTTTACGTATATAACAGTAATGTTTTTTCTTTCTAATATTTTTTACAATCTCTAGTTTTGTCGTCCTGATTTAAATGTCAACAAGATGGCACCCGTTAATCTGTTAGGCCAAAAACTCTTTATCGCGCTGTAACCGTACATCAAATTCAAACTGTTCAACGGCCAGACGTGAAGGAGTACCAGACAGACACACACTTTCTCATCTATAATAGCAACTCTTCAGATGTTTCGAGTGTCCATGGGCGACGGCAGTTGCTTTCCGTCGGTAACCCATCGTTTGTCCCCTAATTTCAATCAGAAAATTTGTATTGTCTATGGTGACAACAATGTTGGTTCCAGGCGCTGGTGACGGAGGAGTGGGTGGGGGTGCAGGTGGGCGTGGGCTCGGCGATGCTGGCCGCCTTCTTCTTCTGCATCTCACTGATGGGCATCTACGGCGCTGTGTCCGGCTCGCAGTTTCTCCTCTTCATGGTACTTGATCCGATGCCTAAAGGTCGTAACTGGAGCGGGCAATCCCTGTTATATTTTCTAATAGCTTACAACAGTTGGCAGTAACTTGCCATATCCATCGTATTCTACTATAGTACCCGCGATCTCTGATCTATCAATGACCACACATCTTTTTGTTTTACGATGTTTAAAGACTTCTCTAGGAAATCTCTAGAGCGGCGGTAACTGAGCAGTTTAAAAGCCAACACTGGCTGCCAATAAAACTAAAAAATAGCCAGTGACTATCGCCAGGATTACTGGCTACGTATAAACTCTGCTTTAGGGGTAGGTTGAAGGAAACGTTAATTACTTCTTAACAATAACCCGAGTTTGCGTGGGTATTTTTCAGTACGCGGCTTTGGTGTTCCTGTTCCTGCTGCTAGAGTGCGCTCTGGTGTTCTACTTCTCTTCCAACATCGTCGAGGTCAGTTTACACTAAAATGACATTATTTCTCTTCAAAAAGGTCTTGTTTTGATGAAATTTATCGAGAAAGTGATTTTGTTTATAAAAGTTGACTTAACTTGTACAAAAACTTTTCCCCAATTTTTTTTTCAGAAAGGAATTCAAGACGATGGCCAATGGACGCACGCTTTGAGGCTCGTCTTCGAATGCTGCGACAAAAACTACACGTAAGTTCACTACTTTAGTATAGTACTATCAAAGAAATTGATTAATTTTCAGATGACTACCATCTGAAAATTAATCAATTTCTTTTTCTTCTTCTTTCTTAGACCTGAATTTATGAATAAGCCGCTACAGGCCATGACTTATTATCCGAATTATGGCGTGTTAGTGACCATGTGGTTGTTTTAACTTTATATGATGTCGGCAATTATGCCGGCTGACAAGCCTTCGACCGGTGTCACAGTGTCATCCTAATTGAAGGAAACGGGAAACTTTTGTTTAGTTTTTCACCCTACTAACATTGACCCAGCATATGTCTACGAAGGGTCTTCTTGTCACTGTGTAGCTTGAAAAAATCACTTTATCAGACAAATACAGCGACTTCGATGGGCTATAATAGTGATTAAACAGTATCGTGTTCGGAATCGTATAAATTTCGGCAGATTTAGAGGAAACAATACCGTAATGCTCAACTTAACTCTGATTTCAGGACTATCTCCGAGCCGGTTACTCCGCCGTGGTCGTGCTGCGGCCCCCACTACTTCCCCAAGAACTGCACCGCTTATAACACCTTCACACGGGTGACTTTCTATATCAAACAAATTCGTTTATCGATAGCAAATATAAGTCTTCACAATTTACTATACAAGAGTAGCGCAATGGTCGAATTTTTTTTAGACTTTAGTGGATAAAATCTTAAAATACTTAAAGTCACCATCCAGCAGTGGTCGAGTAAGTAGATGATACCAAATGACGCCTGCAAATTAAACGAAATTCAGCGCTACGATGGCAACTCTTTTTTGCCATTGTATCAAAATTTTTTTATCGCGCGGAAACCGTATATTTTTCAAGATAAAAGGTATCCTATGTCCTTCCCCGGGACTCAATGTATCTCGATACCAAATTGTAGCAAAATCGGTTTAGAGCTTCGGGCATAAAGAGGTAACAGACAGACACTCTTTCGTATTAATAAAATTAGTATGAATATATTGTTTCAAGGACTGCCAACGCGCCGTGGTGGAATGGCTGCAGCGGTACCAGGTGGCGATGTACGCGACTCTCGCCGCGCTCCACCTGCTGATGTCGTCGTGCTCCCTCATCAGGCGATCGTTCAGTGCGACTCACTACCCCTCGTAGCGAAGGCAGCGCCGCACTGGCGGTAAGTTATGAGGTAGACTTTCTGTTTTCACTCTAGAACCAATTCACGAAACACGCAAAAAAGACGGATGAGGGTGCTTTGTCGAATTATTGCATTGTCAAAAAT
The DNA here is from genome assembly GCA_026546445.1 of Cyclargus thomasi. NCBI lineage: Eukaryota > Metazoa > Arthropoda > Insecta > Lepidoptera > Lycaenidae > Cyclargus > Cyclargus thomasi. The sequence continues at coordinate 22,777 of JAOTAV010020018.1, forward strand.
ATACGAGGTAATAGTCAAGGGATAATAACTAATAAGTTCCTAACGCATACCATACAGACTTGTGCTTGTTCAGACCAAAGTTTAGACTAAATCGCGTGTTTCCCACAGAAACCGCGTCATTAAATGTGACATTGTAATACAACGTCTTAGAAATAAGCTGATAGATGTAAACCGCACAGATGAAAACCGCTCGATATCCGCTGTGTCTCTACTGGGGCTTACATGGAGCAAGAAGAGGGAGAAGTAGCAATGGGATCTAAATGCCCACATGCACCTATCTACATGCTCCAGATAAGTCTCGTCTGCCATGTCACTGACACACGATAGAAAGTATTGTCTATCTATAGAATATTTTGCTTTTAGCACCAAAATCAGCGGCATCATGGCAGTCAGTGCGGTCGGCGCGTGTGGCCCCCGCCCCAGCCGGCTCTGACGACGTGCTGATGGTCGTCGTAGGCAAGAGCCGCCTTGGCTGGATGACCACACAGAAATGACCTCGGTGAGGATACTGTCCAATGTCCCTAATAATCTCCGAAGTTATGTACTTTTTGGGGAGGGAATTCTACCACTTCCTACTCCTCCTATCTTCTTCTGATTAATTTCGTTGCGGGTCCCAAGGCAGCTTTAGCAAGTCCCTCGGGCTC
>JAOTAV010020029.1:0-23407 GCA_026546445.1 Cyclargus thomasi
TTATTTAATACTTTTTAGTTTGTTTTGTTCTATTTTAGTTTTTTCCTTTGGAAGTCGGTTTAAATTTTTTGTTAATCTTTCACACAATCTAAAATAGAAATGTGGTATACTTCTAAATAACAAAGAAATAAATAACACTCAAAATACACGGTAAACCAGCCATAATAAACGAAAGAATCATAAAAATATCAGTATGTATGTCGTTTATGCTTTTATTAAAATTATTTAATGCCCGCATGTACAGTATAATGGAGATGACAAAATCAGGCAAGCATGGCAAATGTGAAAGCAAACAGGTACAGTGCGTACAGCTTTATTTGACCTCTAACATAGCTTTATGCCAAAGAATTAAAGTTCAGTTTTACAGAAACTTAAGGGTAATATAATTCCAAACGGAGTGTTTCAGTTCTCGACATAATGGCCGACCCACCGCCACGTAATTATGCTAACAGCGTTTACCTATTTATCGCCATACATATTTTATGTAAGGAAACGCGTAGCCACATTGTGTGGAGAGTTCAAATTGCTTACAAATTCTTCGCTCTGGATGGCATAAAATTAGGTAATTTCGAGGTAGAATGAAATATTTGTATGCGAGAGGGACATAATTATATCTTTGTCTACGACGGGAGTTAAAACGAATGCTATCTGAAAACAAGCAAAATTATGCCATGAAATTTGATGTTGCTAAAATTTCGGACAAGAGTAAATGAATTTTCTGAGAAATAAATAAACAAAGATTTTAAAAGGTCCCGTTTGAAACGAAATTATAATTAAACGCGAGAATTAATCCTAAGACCCTTAAAAGGACAGGTTGATACAAATTGTAAACACGGTAATCTGATAGGTCCGCCCTCGCTGGCCCTTACAGATAACCGCTTGTAGGGACTGCTACATGATAAGTAAGATATAGACGCTTATAAGTTTGATATTGATACAAACCGAAGGGAAAACAAATAGATAAGGGGCGAAAACATGTGTTTACTGGTCAAGTAGTTTAGTGGGATTGAATTACAGCCATTTCGTAGGGGTGTTTGTTTTGGAATGAGAATGTTATCTAACAAAAATTGATTCCGAAGCAGAGGTTGGATATAAGAGATGGGGACGAAATAGAGAAAATTATGTAAAGGATATAAATTCTTCGATACTAAAAATAGAAGTATTTAGTATTGATTCAAAGAAATAGAATCTAGGCACCAGTTGTTAGCCGCACAAAAATGCAAATAAATAGATGAGAAGCAAATAGATCTTTATTCCGGGAGAGAAGACGAAGACAAATTATGCAGTCAGCGGCGGTGGCTATCAATTCACAAGGCTCGACGTCGACGCTGAATAAATACGAGAATCCTTAAAGAAACCCCATCAGTGTCCGAAAGACGACCACAATGCGGTCGGCGAAGCCCTACGCTCCATACAATAGAACTGTTTTTCATTTGACAGAGTACCCGGGCTGTATCGTTGACCAAATGAAACAGCGGCTAAATAAAAATAGATGCGCTTCGTTAAAGCAAATTTACATTTCGCTTGTCGATTTTATTTTATTACACAACAAGCACCACTTTTTTCCCGTCTGAGACAATTTATTTTATTTCTGGTCGTAATTTGATTCGAAATGAATGGCGCGCTTTTATAACGAATCACTTTTGTGTTTGTTAGTTCAATTCGTTTCAGGACTAAAGATGTAATTAGTCATACAAATTGAGACTTCGTTCGACGTTAATTTTAAAGCGCACTATAAATGTTTATGAATTATTTAAAGTTTCAGTAGGATTTAAAATATAAATGATTTTAATGCAGATGATCTCTTTGAAATAACTTTTCCTTTCATTCTTATTGCGACACTAACCAGGATAATAATAAAAGAAGATGGTGGATTAACGCAGTAGCTGTTCTAATAATATTTTCTCCATATCTTCATATCTGTCAATGTGTCCCAATTCATCTGTAATCTATATTATGAATGGTTTCTTTATGTTAATCTAATAATAATGTCAATAATCCTACCCCGGGTAATTTCTTGGCACGCGTATCATTGTTATCAGTATTATCAGTATTATTATAGTCTGTCGACTTAACGAAGTTAATTCTGGTAATCCTGCGTGGTCCGTTTGATTAGACCATTATATTATTTGCTATCTCCGGTTCATCTTGAGCAAATAATATCGCGTATTACTCTGATCCGATTATGTTTGCCTATCCCTTAGGCAATATATTAGATGTGCTATAATATGAAGACCACACGAGAAAAACAATGAATGTCAACAGAGTACAAATAATAGAAAAACAGCTTTATGTAGTTTAACAATCTATACATAGCCAGGGACAAAGAAATATAAATTGAACTACGACAGTTGACTGCGACGGTTTTACCCAATTCTGATTTTTATAATAGAATGATACACTAAAAAGTAACAGATAGAATTAAAAAACCAGTTTCACAAAAACGTGACATTTCTTTTTTCCCCAGTGGTCTTCTTTTCATTTTTAATTGGAGGAAATATATATTTTATAAAATAGATAATAAGTGCATTAAAATTACAATACATATAAAATTAAACTTAAAAAAACGAAATTAAAAAAAGGGTTAGAAAGACTTTTTATAAGAAAAATAGTTTTATTTTTATCATCACAACTTTATCAAAATTCACAAAACATAATATTTTTGCTAGGAATGAAAAATTATTCCAACACTTTACAAAACGCTCCCATATTCATAAGACATGTCTGGTGGGGTCGGATGGGGTCGGATGGGGTGTGGGGATCATTTATCTCAGTTTGGCTCCATCACTTAGCTCCTCACATCTCACTGCATATTTCTATACGCTCCTTCACAATTCCATTATCTCGGTGCATCCGTTTGACTCGCCGAACGCCGCATGCATCAACTACAGACGATCCCTAAATATTGACAAATATTTTAGACTTACTGTAGTACTATTTTGCGAAGCATAGACGGGCTTAATCAATACTCAATGTGAGATAAATTTTAACTTTATAATAATAAACTTTATTCCCATCTTTAAAAACATTACACAGACAAATTTTAAAGAAATAATTAAAAAAAAAAGATATCTACTAAACTTATAGCTAATTACAAAATAATTTCCAAATATAAAGCAGTGCAATGCCAAGGATGAGGAAAAGGTGACCACTCAGGTTATGACAGCGACAGTCACCACTATCCCTGGTCTTCCGTTACTTGAATTAGATCAGATTTTTTTTGCAACCGGTCTTGTAAAACAATAAATTGTAAACTCACTCACTGAACAAAACAAAGCACAACACCTTTTCGCGCCAGTTTTCTGTAAGGCCGTGGTATTACTCCGGTTGAGACGGCCCATTCGTGCCGCAGCGTAGCTCTCCCACGGCAATGAACATCCGTATTATGTACTTGAGATTGGAAAATGTCTCGAGAGTCACTTATTCACGTCTTCCACTTAAGTCTCCAATAGTAACTGTTAAATACAAATGTCCACAGCGTGTTTAATCTATAATTAAAAAATATATATATTTTAGGATTTTTAGGCCCACCTGCTAAAATACTATGGCTTTCTTTCCAAACGCTTAAGTGAAATCCAGAACGAATATCAACCCCAACAAGTGCAAATGGGCTCACGAGCTTGGGTTCAACTTAAAGTTATAGGCCATTTGTTTTATTCGTGTGTCAAATTTAGTTGCCCTTTACGACGCGGTCCTGACGAGGCCTCCGGGAGTTGTTCTGTATCCCGCCTCTCCAGGGGAGCTGGCTTATCCCTGCCTGATGTATGTATATCCTGATTGGATCAGGATGCGGCTGCGAGAGATATAACGCACTCACAACTGAAACGTTTCTGCGTAGCGACTTATTTTTTCGATCAACTATTTCTTAAATATGTAGAGCAAATTGCTAAGAAATTATTATTTTAAGAAGGTAATTTTACTAATCTTATGTAATGAACTCTAAGATTGCAGAATAATTGGGCGCCGAATGACGAATAAAAAAATATGATCAAAGAAGATATTATTAGCTTATAATTTTTGTATTTCCGAAAAACATTTAAATCTGAATGAACCTAATGAAGATGTCCAACCTATAAATGGCACTGATGAGTTCGACAAAAAGAGAATTAGATTTGATACATCGGCTAGACTGGGAGCCCCTGGTCCAGAGCGAGCATTCATTATCGGATCGCTAAATGGTAATCATTTGGCGGGGAATATGCGGGCTTTTAATTATGCATGATTTATCCGCGCCATTGGTAAAGTAGAAACGAACAAATTTCGAAACGATAATTTCGAAATCCAATTATGTTTGGAATTTCAATTTTCTTTTTTCAATTCGATGTAATCGATTTTGGATATGATTAAAGATTTAAATTTATTAATCGTTATTTATTTACGTTTGTTAATACCCCGGCTTCACGGAACGTTTAAGGTATTCAGGTGTAAAAATTTTATTCTGCAGCCTGCAGAGGTGTAGAATGTTTATTTATAAGTAAATAAACAATTATTTACAAATTAGCTTAATTTATAATTATCTTAAATGTATTATAAACACAGTGATAAATACAATTCGATTAAGCACTTTTATATAATAATAATAAATCAACAAGACAATGAATTATCTAACTCTCATCCTTTAAATAAGAAAAAAAGTACAAAGAAAATTATTTTTAATCGACAAATATGAAGCTTTCTTATCAATAATATTATAACTGTTACGTTTAATTTCTTTAAGATACAAACGCAGAAACGTTTTATTAATTAATTAAACCTTTTTGCGTTTGTATCATTTTTATTTACGATGCTGACTTACATTTCTTTGCGAGAAAAAAAAAATTCTCAACGTCATTTTCATCATCAAGTTACATTATTAACAATTATATTTTAATATTTGCTTGAAGGAAAAATCATTTTTTTATTTAATTATTGTAATATAAATAATTATATTAGTATAATTATTTATATTACAATAATTATAAAAAAAGAAACAATATGAGAATTTATTATTTTCCATTTAGGAAAATCTAAAATCATTATAGGCAAAATGTTTACTGTCAATATATTGCATAACCTTTAAAAAAAACTTAGAAGTTGTGATAAAAAAATGTGAAAATTCTAGACTTGATGTCAATAGCAACAATATTACTAGTTTATGACTTATTTAACCCGCAGACAGCTAGTTTCTTATAAATTCAAACGTGCAGGAAGCTATGATAATGTTAAGAGGATATCGATTACCAATTGACGGTGCGCGATGACTGGCGGTTTCGTTACGTTTTTATTCTCGATGCGAATTACCGCAGCCCCGCGCCCCGTGACGTCACGATGATCGTTAATCTCAATCCAGAGTTCAGACCCTCACTTCATAATGTCTTCGAATATCAATAAAAAATGATAACGCCTAAGTCATTGGATCCTTTTTGTAAAGTCATAGGTTATTTTATGAGAGAGAAAATTAAAAAACACCCAAAATAAGAACTTGAAAAAGCTAAAATAAAGCAAGTAGAACACGTACAGAAATAAACACAATAAAACCGAGACTCCTAAAATACCTGACTTGGCGGTGAAATAAAATACAAAGTTCAGGATTAAAGTATAAATTTACAAAGTTGCCGAGACCGACGTTTATCTGCTAAACGCAACTAAACGAATGTTAAACGCCAAAGAGAATATTCGAGCGAGCACAATGAGAACGGCTTAAAAATTCAATTAAAGGGCTCCGGCAGTCGTAATAACATGCGGAGTTACCAGACAACATACGAATGTTTCTTTACACGTTAATTTGACTCGCTTAACAATTACCAGAGTCCTTTTAACGTGGATGTCAAAGCGTTACGTACCGGAACCGTATCCGACACCCCACTCTCGAGACAAAACGCTCCTTTGTCATCCAATACTCCTCTCACCCCGGGCGTCGTTTAGCGACCTACTAACGACGGAGCGATGGATAGCGCGCCCAACGATACCCCCGAACGGGACGATCGAACGAATTTGTCAGTTTTGTCGCTTTAGATGGTTAATGTATTCGCGAAAGTTGGCAAAGCCTATCGGTCGGAGTCTCGAAGGAAAAACGGGGTACTAATGGAAATAAGTTTGGAGTTCGATGGATGTTGGGCCGGGTGACGGGGGTTTGATGAATTCAGGTCCAGGATTGTTTCGCCGAAGGTAATTAGATTCACGACGTGTTTAGAATAAAACCAATACATTGTTTGTCATTACGTTCTAAAATACATTGAATATTCCTTTTTTCCATAACAATAAATTTCCGTCTGATTGATTGTAAAGGTTGTTAGTAGAAATTCGTGTATATTTCAAATGTATTACTTATTTCATATGACTAAATGTTATAACTTCATAAATAAATAATATATCATATCTAGCAGACCCAAAAGTTGTCCTGCCGGCCTTGGATTGTGAACTTAAACCGATTTAAAAAAAGGTTTGAAAGCATATGATTTGAAAGATTGATACTGGCGACGTGTCCACGAGCAACGGCAAAGGTTTTTCATCAGGAGACCCGTTTTCTGCTTAATCTTATAAAAAAAGAAAGTAGTGTTTTTAACTGTCAAGTCGTTAATAGGAATGGTAACGTTGCAAAACCGAATTGGCCAAATCAACGGGGGTTGTGGAACCGACACTGATTTATTGCGATGATTGTGTTCAGGTCAATGATTCCACTAATGACACTAACCAACACTGCCTTGTAATGAAAAGCTCTGAAACAAAGATATAAAAACAGAAGACTCATCACTAGATAATTAACTTGACAGTTACTAATGTTATTTTGTTTCTTGAAATTGTGAGAAGCAATACATTTGGTAAATAAATGATTTAAATGTAAAATTACTATTGTCGTAAATAGTCAACATTATAAAAGTCCTGTAGACGCAAAAACGAATATTACAAGGTTAGAATTATTAGAATTATTAGCCTAATAAGTTTAACTGTTCGCAAGTCTTAGCGAGACGAACAAAATTAAAAATTTATAATGTTATAGATATACTATATACTTTAAAAATTATGGATACTGTGATGAACTTATCTACGAATTATTTTTACGCATTAAACGGAGAGCGAAGTCAAACAACTTTAACAATACGAAATACGTGAGGGGGTCGAGTGATCGGTAAATAAGTAACTCGTAGAGCGACCGAAGTTAAAAGTACTCAGTCTGTTTGTTCCACAGTTATTGTTCGGTAAATAGTTAACGATACACTAACGACGTGCTCGGGTTTTGGCGTAATTAGAATTGTTGAGAGCACCATTGACATGGATATACAGAAAGCTGTTTTACATCTGAATGAAAATGAACTCTATGCTGTAGGTACGAAGAGCTCGCAAAGGACGAAATGACTGCGCCCGTAACAAGTGCACGCGTATGTCACGATTGACTGTGTAGAGGGCTCGATGTGCCAATTTCAATTTTTGTAGTGTTTCGAAACAATGTCACGTACCCAGCTCGGCCAGAAGCCTCAAAATGGTAGGATAATGGCGCACAGATTCTCAGCGAAATAAATCACAACTTAACGTTCGCCAGGAAACGTCAAAGACAAAAGTTCCTCTTAATTAAATTGAAATAGCCGAATGCATTTTAATAATTGAAAGAATATTCAGGATAGAATTGAGCTTTAAAATTTTTTAGTAATAACTTAATGCGGACGAAAGTGAGCTCGGCAAAAATGCGAATGGAAGTACTTTGGTCGTTTTTAAAAGTAATTAGTAGAAGTTTCAGTGGCAATTATGAGGACGAGAGATGAGAGGAGACGCGCCATTAATAAGCCCCGGCTGCACCGGTGACAGTTTGCGACGCGAAATATTCAACATTGTAGTTGATATTTTTCATTATTTTACTAGCTTTTACGCGGTTTAACTCATGTGTAAACGTTTTTCTAAGAAAAAAATATACTTTGTTCCTTCTGCCTTTTAGTTAAGTCCATGCCAAATATCAAGTGGATCGGTTGCTTTGTTGGAGCGTAAAGGGAGGACAATCAAACAAACACAGTTTTTCATTCATAATATTAGTATAAATACATATTTCGAGATATTAAAACTTTTTTTTAATACTGTGCAAAATGAATATAATTTCATTTTCAAAGTTACTTACCATATTTTCGTTTTAATAAATTTATATTTCTTTGATTAAAGTTCTCAATATTTTACTATAACATTATAATATAAAAATTGCAATTGTAACAAAATTAAGTGTGTAGAGAAAATCGTCTATTCAACTTTCAATCCAAATAGGTACTCATAAACGAGATGAAAATCAGCTTTAGTCAGAAATCAAAGATATAAAGCAAAAGGTGGTAAAGTCAAAGGGAATCGGACACGTCTTAATCCAGTTTTATGTGTCGCGTCCTCGCCCCTGCTCCTCTAATTGAGCGGTTCCTGGCCGCCGGTAATTGGGACATGTTAAGCCTCCAACCTTCATTATTGGATCCGGATTTTCTTCGGAAAAATTCCGGATCAGACCGCTCGGTTAAAGTTGCCAAAGGTCGTAATTAACATTTCTTTGTGGACGTCTTAATTAGTGGTATTTTTTTCTGCACTTTTTACATGCCTTACGTCGGCATATTAGATTGTTATTGTATCGAAAATATTTATATCGCAAGTACACCATGGGACATTTTGTCCATGTCTATAAAGCCAATTTAACGGTATTTTATAAAACGACAGTTAATTCTACTTAGGTATATTAAATGTATTTTTAAGACAGCTTGCTTATTCGAAAATCTTCAAAGTGGGTCGGTGGGTAAGCTTTTGGTTTGTCAAACAACGAACCAACATCTTCCTCTTTTTTTAGAATTGGAATTTAATTATCTCCAAGCAATTTGATACAAGGTCTTATAGAACTAATTTTATGTGCAAAATACGTTTAATTAAAAATCGTTATAATCTAATAAATGCACTCGATAAATATTAGTCACACAAGTATTTTAAAACATCGCTTCCTCTTAAGGTAAGTAATCAACCAGCAGTCAAAATAATTATTATTGATAAAAATTCCTAATGCCAATAACACACGGAGTACAATAAAAATATAAATGACAATAAAAATTTTAAAAACAGAATTACAATACAATAAACAATTTAAACAAATTTTTACAAAACATAACAATTACATTACAATTACTAATAAACAATTAATATGTCTTCATAATAATAATCTGGTAATCAGGATTATTAGTTCAAGTAACATTGTCACCAGCCAATCTCGCTAGCTCGCGAACGTCATAAAACTGAATACCAGTTCAATTTTCCCCTTCATTAAGTCACAATGAATAGTTTTATTGTTTGAGAGCAATTTCAGAGATAACCTCGTAATTACAATGTCGGGCAGACGCAATTGGCTGGATGAGTACTTCATGAATCTGTGCAATTATTATCCCGGATTTCATAACTGCTATAACACTTTAAATTGTATTTTATGGTTTTGACGAAGTGGTAAAACAATTTTTTTATGACATTTAGGGGGCGAGCGAGCAGACGGGTTACCTTATGGAAAGCAATTGTCGTCGCCCATGTACATTCGTGACATCCGAAGAGTCGCAAGTGCGTTGCCGGTCTTTATGAGGGAATAGGGATAGGGGATTAGGGAAGTTGGGCCACCGGTATACTTAGTCACTGACGAAACACAGCACAATGCCGTTTCACGCCAGTTTTTCTGTGAGGCCACGGCCTGACCGGATCGACCGGAGTGATACCGTGGTATCACACCAGCCCATTCGTGCCGAAGCAAGGCTCTTCCACCTGCTATAATAACTATTATGCACTATTATGCACTATTATGCACTATGACACTCTCATTAAATGTTTGAAAATGTAACGAGTTTTTCTGTAGATCATCGCCTATTTAATGTTAAGGAATGTAAGTAGGTTACAGGAAAAATGTAAATCACTGTTGACATCAGGCTGTTTATACCGTGACCTAAAACTGGTGGGGTAAAAAACAGTGTATTTTTACTAAAGCCACTCTCATTTTGTTTCAGATTGCCTTCATCTACAGCTGTATCGAGACCCGAAGGATCGCTACAAGAAAGGCCAAACGAAGGCTTCCCTTTCCCTCCAACATTTTCTCGGCTTCGAGTCTGGATTTACCCTGGACAAGGAGTCGAACACCATCGCCATAATATGCCAGGATGTGATAGTGGTTTTGGCCTTCGAAACCCGAGAGAGACTTATAGCGTGGCAAGTGAAAGTGGGGGGACAGTTGGGGACGTCGAAGGAGTTCTTAGTGATGGTGGGTGGTGGAGGATCCAGGAAACTGCCCGCTGGACCGGCCAGACTGCACCTTCAGGGGAAGAGATTCGCCATGACCAATGGAGTGCCACCTCGCCTACTTGGATTATGGGAGATTGCACATCTAAGGTAAGTATAATTTAATATAGTGTTGTTTTTGACAATATTGTAAAATACTTCTAAAAAATTTTGCACGCTCTCTATATATCTCTATATGGCAGAATTTTGGATCCACTCAATAAATTGTAACATCTTTTTCTACTACATTTAATGCAATAAATATTATTGTTTGTGACGAAGAATACAATCACGCATTCATACAATATATTTTTTAAGTTTTACATGTTGTAAAACGCAGGTGCATTATGAAAGTAATAAAATTTTTGTATCCTTATTTGAAGCTCCAATTTCCACTCCGTGTGACATTTCATAACGCGTTTTACAGTTCGCTGAAATTTTAGCTGCACACTTAAAAGTGAATAGAAATAAAAACGGACAATAAAACCGGCGCTGGCTGCAGCGGCGTAAAACTCGATAACTCTGCGGCTTCCATAAACTCGGCAGCTGCTGCTTTATGGAGTCCGTCTGAGGCGTAATGGCGGCGACTTCCGGCCGCCATTCCGCGCGCGCCGCGCCGCCGACAAGATGGCGTCTTGCGAACTTCTCAATTGCCAATGTATTCGTATATTTTTAAATCATGGCTTAACGGCTCGTTGGCTGTGATATATCGCGACGTTTTGAACAGGATGTTGTTCTGACAGAAATATTACGCCAGCTTGTGCCACTCTTTCACAAAAAATACTGACTGAACACATACAATTGCTATTATTTATTGAAATGTAATATATTATGGTATAAAGATCTTAAAAACCTTTCAATTAAAAATTATGTTCTGAAAAAAACTATAATGGAGGCTGTACATTCTCGCCGAGACATAGCGGGACCGCCCGAGTGCGAGAGTGTAAATGGTTGCACTTGTCTCGTCTCGCCTGTCAGCCACTTGCGAGAGTCTCGCAACGAAACTGTCTCCCGAGAGCTCTCGGCGAGAGTGTACAGCCTCCATAAAGTATTTAAAATTAAATAAAGATTAATTGCTCACTAACAATACAAGATAGATAAAAATATTTTACTGAATAATTTTACTAACTTTTGGAGAGTGAAAAATTAATGCGATGTTATTTTCAAACGATTATTATAAGTCGCTTTCAGAGGAAATAGCGTCATATGAGTCGACCGCAGTCGCAGGCTGCTCTCCAAATACGAACAAAATGAACGATGACACTCCTTAATTACAGTACAACGGCCACATTCATTATGAGAATGTATTTTATAATAAAATAAAAGTATTATGTGAACAAATTATTTGCATAAGTCGTAAGCGTGTGTTTTTAAGTTATATTCTTTGTAAAAATATATTTTTTCGAGAACATACGAACATTAGCGATTTTAAATGATCATTTTACTTTACAGACGATATGGTGTGGTGGAAGGGAGGTTTTGCTTCGAAGGAGGTTCACACTGTGGCAAAGGGGAGGGTCTTCATATGCTGATCACCGACCAGGCTAAAGATATCACGGACGCTTTCGATCAAGCTGCACAAGGGAGTCTTACTCAACAACGGACTAAGTCTAACGGTAAAATAACATAGCCAGCCAATATACAAACCAGACAGTTTCTTAATTATAAATTCAATAGGGATATATTAAGAACAATAGGCTTTATTTTGTGCGGTTTATTTGATGGGATTTAAGTCAAATGAAAATATTATTTATGATTGAAAAACTGAAATATCATTCCGTACCTAAATTTTGAACATACTACATTAGTCATTCTACATTATCAACTCTGTTTCAGGTAATGACCGTTCAAAATCTCGACCACATACAAGGCTATCAGACTTCAACACAAACGATCATTCGATGCAGGATACAGCTAGCGCTCTTTACGAAGACAATTACTTTGGAGAGAGCTGCGGAAAAACATCTCCATATTGGCCGTCCGACGAGCGACGAGATTTCGAAGAGACAGAGTATAGACCTGACATAGAAATAAAAACACCGTGGAACGAGGCAGACCACGTGACATTAGAGAGATGTAGTAATTGTCTCACCAAACTGGGAGCAACGGCACGTTCGTCTACTGTTGAAATAAACCCAAGTAACCATTTTAATCCAGCCTGGACGATGGAAGCTGTTCCTGAAAGCTCGTCTGACAATTCCTCGGGCAGTGCTGATTATCTAATACCTAGAGAGGTGAAAAATAGCTGTAAGTCGTGCCAATGTCAAGATCAGCCACCTGCGAGGCCACCTAAGCCAGCTCGTCTTGATCAAAAAAAGCCTCCAGCACCCTTACCTGTATTAAGCTGTAGCTGTAGAGTAAATGAACTGTCAAATAACAACCCTAAAGTTGGCCCTTACGAAAATTATGACGTCCCAAAAGTACCACACACAGAGGTTTGTATGAATATTTTTTAGATAGCATTAATAACATGTATGCTCTTTTAAAAATGTATACTTATTAATAATCCAAATGTTTTAGGTAAACGGCACGGAGTATTACGATACACCCAAGAGTATCCGAAAGGCTGTAAAAGAAGATCTTTTTGAAGTTACCAAAAATTCAACACCAGACTCTTATGTGTTAAAAAAGTCTTGTGGGTGTGTATTGAAAATCGGTTCAAAGAAAAAGAAACCACTAATAGTAGAGTGTGAAGAAAATTTGCAGCCAGTTGAATGTCCTTGTGTTAAAGTCACAAATTGGGCCAATAACTTAATTAGTTTACCATACTGCAAAAGGAGTACTAGTCCAGAAAAAACAAGCTCAGAAGCAAATTGCGACAAAGCTGAAGATAATGCCCTGTATGCTACTGTCGATGTTTCCAGAAAAACTAAAAGACAAAGTACAAATACTGATACTGACAGATCACAAGAATCTAATGACTCATTCACTAATTACCAGAATTTAGAACCAAAAGTGGAAACAGATTTTGAAGGCCCATATGCAAATTATGAAAACCTTGAATTTGCTTTATCACTTGAATTCTATGAAAACGCTAAAGGATTACTTAAGAAAGCTGGCGTAACTCAGAGTGAGTTGGATGCCCTCAGTGCAAATGTTGATAAAACGGTTATATCTTTACCGAGGCATGCCTGCAAGAAGTTTTGCTGTGCCAAACATTCAGTACAAAATACTTTACAAGGCAAACATAAGAGTGATGAATATTTACTAATGGAACCACCAAAAGACGTAAGGTGTGAAATGGTTCAACAAAAAGTTGGACAAAATCCAGGTTACACCCCGATGTCTCCAAATCCTAATTGGTCTCAAAGCCTAAAACATCCAGTAAATAGGTTGCACAGAGCCGAAATAGAAAAATCTTTGAGTATTCCTTCACTTAACAACCGACAAAGATCTCAAAATACCGATTGTGCGGCCTCTCTAAAAGAACTGTTACAAAAACGATCCAGCTCAGTAGATTCCGGTAGACTTCTGGAAGATCTAAAGGAATTTGACAGCAGTGTCGGAAGTCATGCCACTTCGTCTTCACTAGAGACCCTAAGGAACTTAGCACTAGAAAATAGACTAACATCACCGTGCGAGCACGACCGTGAATGTTACGATTGCTGCAAATCGTCAGGGTCTGAAAACAAAACATCGGAAGAGAGTTCTTCGAAGGATGTCCCACACTTACGTAACAAGCACATGGATAATGCAGCTATAAAAAGATCGTCTAGTGTTCCCTGCAAAGGTGGAAACAGAGATTCCTCCAGTTCCAACGACTCAGGTGTTTCGAGTTGCTCATTGAAGCATGGCGGAGGTGAATTCCAAGAATTCGAAATGCCACTAACGTCGGGTCAATCTAGGCAACATAACATGGCCCAGAGACGAATGCGGGGTAGTTTCTCAAGTTCAATCCACACGTCGTTACCTAGAAAGTCAAAATCTTCTGATCCCTTGCGAGATTTGCCTATGCAGATACATAAGAGTCACATTCACGCGAAATCTAGTTCGGCGGAAGCTGAAGTACCTGTGTTACCTCCTAAGCAGTTCAAAGGTAAGGATTTATTGTTTGACGCTTTAATCAAACATTGAGTGATAATAAAAATTGTAATTTTTGGTTGTTGATTATATTACAGTTTAGGATGCCCAGTTTCTTAAATACAAGCGAGTCACTGCTTAGTTTAAGATTCCGGTCTCCCCACAAAGCTTATTTTTAATATGATTGTAAATCATAAGTGTAGCTGCAACTTTTGTGGTGAGAAAATATAAATGTATTATTACTATTTACTGGACAAAACTGAAGTGTTTTTTTCAGGGTAGATCTCTATGCGTGGTAAGCTTTATTATTATATTATTTCACTATTTTTGACTTGAGTTAATTGTTTTCAGGAGTGATCGACACTCACAGTACGTCATCGGGTACCTCCGACATGTCGGACTACATCGAGACCCTCTCGTTGACCTCCTCACACTCCTCATCCGACACAACTGGAGCAATCAGGTAACATGTGGTTTAAAATTAAAACTCAAAAATTTCCAATTAGTTTGATACGAAATATTTTCTGAACTTTGAGTACCATCGAAAAAAATAATTTACAGGTCGTTCATAGTCCCACTACATTTTGTGAGTTTATACCAATACTAGACGAATACAATATTATTATGATCTGTCAGCTCGGTTTGACATAACTAAAATATTATAAATCCAAAATTTTAAATACTATAACCATAAAGCCATTTGCAACACTAGCTAGCCTTTAATAATATAAATTAATTTCAGGCTATTTTTATGATCTGTCAGCTCGGTTTGACATAACTAAAATATTTTAAATCCAAAATTAAAAATACTATATCCATAAAGCCATTTGCAACACTACCTAGCCTTTAATAATATAAATTAATTTCAGGCTATTTCTAAATGATTGTGTTTTATAACGTTCGTAAAGCAAATTCATTATGCATTACATTACAAAAGTACTCAAAAATAAATTTGCTCAACCCCTCATTCTGTTCGCAGAATTCACCGCCAACCAACAAACACGTTGCGGCCTCGCTCCGGCAAGGAGTACCAAAACCTGGACCCTATTATAACTTCTATGTACAAAAACGGAAAGGACCTGTCCAACTACACCAACCTTCCCTAAGTCGACCCTATTAGTATAACTTGTATAGATCGGATATATGTATTATTATGGAACTTTTTTGAAATCGTTGACTGTGTTGAGAGCAGATACTAGAATAAGGCGCGAAATTGAAAACTTGGTCGTCAAGTTCGATAATTATTTACGATTTTGTAGGTATCAAAAGTAAAGTGTCATAATAAATAATCACTCATTCAAAACATAACGAAAAAGTCCATCAAATGCTTTTAAATTATTATGTTATAGCTTTTGAGTTACCACAACATAACAATAAGACTGATTCACGTTTTTGATTTCCATAAAATCTAGTCAGAAGTTTTAGTTACAAGTTAAGTTTAAGTGTCGTTTAAGTGTGTGTAATATATATAACATTGTAAAATACTGTAAAAAAACCATTAAAACAACGACAGGACATAGCGTAGATTATATATAACTTATCTCATTCGAAGTAAAAAAGTGAAGACAGTTGACGAAGTAACGCCGATTTTATTGCGTGTAGTGGTGAATTCATATAACTCATCACACGCACATACGTGCACACTACAAAAGCTCTGATAGCAAAAACTGGCAGATACGAGTAGCACTCGCGCACGAAGGGTTCCGTAATATAAGCAAACATAGGTAAATTGTGTTTTTTTGTACGCCTGCCTAAATTATTAATTTTGTTTAAATTTTTTTATTGAATAGTAAAGTATAAATACAATTTAGTGTTTTGTGAAAATAACATGCACCTACCTCGTACCATTATTGATATTGAGCAAAAAGTTACATTTGTTATATGAGAAACACTCTTATTTATTAAATTTCGTTTTAGTGTTTGTTGTTATAGCAACAACACAAGTACATAATCTGTGAAAATTTCAGCTCTCTAACAACCACCGTTCTTGAGATACAGCCTGAAAACAGACAGACGGATAGACATCGAATTCTTAGTAATAGGGTCGCGTTTTTATCCCTTGGTACGGAACCCCAAAAAGCGTAGTCTCTCATGTATATCTGTGTGTGTGTGTGTGTGTGTGTGTGTGTGTGTGTGGCATGACGCAGTATGGCCGGCGTAAGTTTCATGTTATCAGAACTTCGTCTCTAGCTTTTTATTTCGTCTGAGAACATATATGCTACCCGTACTCCTATTGTATATAAAAAACAGCAATAATATTAGAAGATAAAGTATGTTTTATTTATAAATGTATTATGAAGTTTCCAATGTTCCGATTTTGATTGTGTACAACTTTTTATATAATGATTTCTAAGGCTTACGCGAGTATCACTCATGGTTTTTTACACTTACGGATTTTGTCGCGGAGCACTTTTTTGATTCCCGACGTTTCTGCTTTCCGGTCACGGATGAACTGACCACGGCCGCTGGAAAGCCCGCTCGAAAGCAGAAACGTCGGGAATAAAAAAAGTGCTTCGCGACAAAATCCGTAAGTGTTAAAGAACCATGAACTTTTTATATGTTTATATTATAATAGACAGAGAATTCCCTTGGTAAAGTTTTATAACTACGTCGAACTTTATATGAGTATAGTAACTTCTTCGAAGCCACAAAATTGAGGTTGTTTTCAGTTCCCACATGATTATTGTACAAGACGTTGTATGTATGTATGGTACACTTTTTATACATTTAAAGATATTATGTAGTATATTTCTCCTACTCATTGATCTCATAGACTAAAATATCATCTTTTTAAGTGAGTTTTAAGGTTTCTACTGCCTAATATTAATATTTTGAATTTCTGAATATCTTTAATAAACTTATGACTATGTACAATCTGAGAAGTTGAAAGAGATACATATCGTGGATTTAAATAATTTGGACGGGTTATGTCAAACTCAGCCGACAGATCACGACTTACATAGAATTAAAATATTCCGACCAAATGACGTAGGACCGTCTAGTGGCTCTCTTTCAATTTCCCCCATTATACATTAAATTCTTTTGCATTGTATGAGTTAGCAAATATTGCCTTAAACAAATACCAAGAATCGATAGATATGCCCATAAAGCATTTGCGTTAAAAACTTGGGCCTACTCAACTCTAAGACGGAGGTTATACACTCAATCTGGCATGTTTAGTCCATAAGTTTGTTCAGGTATTAGGGGAGAGTAATCGTCAAATCGGTTGACTGACAGACAAATTTTTTTTTGTTACCTATGGGATTTTAAACCGTAAGTCTAGCGTCAGCCTCAGACTGATGGACTAAACTGATGCCAGATTGTGCGATCTCTATCTAATGTTATAACATAGTCTTCTTACTTAAAAGCTTTTTTTACGATGCTTAAAATCAACAGAAAAATTTCTGTCACCGGTAATTTGCATAAATTTCTAATTGTTAGACTTGTTCATCTCAAATAAAGCTATCTAAAAGAGAAGGTAAAATTCCTTAAGTAATATTTCGTATACCTAGAAAACGAAAAAAATAATATTCGATGAGCAACGTGTCGGAGATTTTTCTGTAGGCCGTATCCGTCTCACTGATTCGAGTGTGAATTTCAGGTCAAACTCAGGGCATATCTACCTAAATGTTTGACTCGATATCTCGCTTGTAATATAATTTGGTCTCCTCGCCCTACACATATCTGTAGTTAACGCTAGTGTACCCAACTATGTACCCCAAAGTTACCTTATATACCTGCGTATAAATAAATATAGTTATTTGTAACTTGCCTTTTGATTTCAATCCCAGAAGATCCCAGAAGATCCCAGCACACACTTGCCACTCGCACATTGCTGAGATACACGAGGCCATTTTCAAGTCAGGATAGCAAGGAGGTGAAAAAAGTTACTGCTGTTTAAAATCTTGTTTTATTAGACGATATTTGGCAACGAAATTAATTTCTTTGTAATATATGATGTTATTGACAAAATAATATGATTTTCTCACAGTCATTTGACATAACGATGCCTTACTGCCTCAACCTTGTATCTTAAAAATGACTACATTTCTGGAGACAAAATAACTGATTATATATATTTTTCTAAGTAATTGTACAAAACTTGATATGAGGTAATTTGATAAGTAAAATGTTACCTATCAAATAACCTCATCATGACGCGCGCGGACGCAGTACCGAGTGCACGTGTGTTTTGTTGCTCGCGTTAAAACCGGTTAATTATTTGCTTGCGTCGGCTCGCTGTTTTGAAAACTAATTAACATTGTGTGTGATCGAGTGCATTGTTTCTTTACAATGCGCTTACCTTTTCTATCGGACTATAAACATGAATAGAAGTAGCAAGATGAGCGAGGAACATGATTTAAATGAAATTATGAGCCAATGTGACGAATTGATAAGGAGTAATGAGTATTTGTCGGTGGTAGAAAATGATGGAGTTAATTGTGTTAATAGATCGGAATGTAATGAGATTATAAGTTGTGAGAATGAAGAGACAAGGGCAAAGTCTTTGAAAAGGAATAGACTGTTAGATGTAGAAGAATTATGGACAACAGTTGGAAGAAAGGGTAAAAGGTTTGCGAGATCAACTAATGCAGATGACTGTTCTAGAATTCCAGATGAGTATGTGGAAGTATGTTTGTCGTCGTCAGAGAGAATGCCTAAACAGTTTATGTTGGCGAAAAAGTTAAAAGAAGCTGGAATAATTGACATATCAAGGGTTAAATACGTCAACCCTTTTAAAGTTTTGATTTTGTTTAAGAATGACGATAGTGCCGAAAAGCTTGTGACGTGTAAGACTTTTAATGAAAATGGCCTGAAATGTCAACGATCGTTGGATTTAAGTCAGTCATATGGCGTTATTAAAGGCATTGATATTCAATTAACAGATGAAGAAGTTTTAGAAGGATTGCATAGTGAAATGATGATATTTGGTATTAAAAGACTCAAGCGCAAGAATAGTTTAGATGGACACTGGGAAGATAGTGAGTCGGTGAGAGTTTGTTTCAAAGGAACTAGTACACCCAATTATATGTATGTCTTTGATATTCGTACTGAAGTGCACACTTATGTACCCCCCGTAACTCAATGCTCGCGGTGTTGGCGTTATGGTCATTTAATGAAATTATGTTCGTCAACTAAAATAATTTGCCCAAAATGCGGAGATGCCCACGCTAATTGTGAGACCACACGTTTTAAGTGCAACAACTGTGGAGGTCGGCATATGGCTTTATCAAGGACTTGTCCGATATATAAAAAGGAGAAACAGATTCGAGATATCATGGCGGAGCAAAGTTGTTCTTACAAACAGGCATACACGGCGTACTCGTCGAGTCACCAGAGGTCGCTTTCGCAACCTTCACCTGTTGTTGAGTTAGAGAATACCTTCATGATAATTGCACCTGATGAACATATGGAAGCTGCAGAAGACCGAAAGAGTATTAACGGAATAGAGCCAAAAGAAAATGATAGTCTGACATATGCAGGCATCACGAAAATGAATAAGAGGAAAATAAATGTTAAAAGACAACAAAAACAAGAAGAAAGAGTATTAGAAGAAAATATTAACCTAGAAAGTTTAGAAGAAAATAACGTAGAGGATGGAAAAGAAAGAAAGAAGAAAGGTAGAAAAGAGGGAGAAAGCTGGTGGAAGCACTTGTTTTATAGACTAAAGGAAGTTATATTAGAAAAAAGTTTATCGTGGGAGGAAAAAATTAAAAGTTGTATACAATTTATTTTTGAAGAAGTCGTATCTTGTATTTTGATGTATGTCTCAGAGGTTCCATGCTTGAGTTTTCTAAATAAACATGGATAGGACAAGCGGTTATAATTTTATAAATTGTGGCTCTGATTTTTCGACAGTCAATATATTGCAATGGAATGCCCATAGTTTACGCTCCAAATCTGCCATCTTTGAAGCGCTGCTACACCAAGAAAAGATACATTTAGCAATAGTGAGTGAAACTTGGTTTGAACCTGGTAGCACTTTTCGCATTCCCGGATACAATATTTTTAGATGTGATCGCCAGGATGGGTGGGGTGGTACAGCTATATTAACGCACTGGTCAATACAGGCGCATCAATGTAATATATCTTTCTCTAAAACTGGGCTAGAAATAGTTCACGTTATTATTCATAATTGTGATTGTTTACAAAATGTTATATCTATTTACTGTAGCCCATCTGCTCAAGTTTGTTCTGATGACTGGGACCAAATTTTTTCTTACTTAGATCAAAAAACCCTTATTGCCGGAGACCTTAATGCACATCACCTAAATTGGTCTACATATATGAACGCTCGTGGCAATCAGATCATTGATACAATTTTGGACAGTAATTTTATTTTATTAAATGACGACAATCATACACGCATAAAATTAGTCGACGGTGTTCTGCAAAAAACTTCACCAGACGTATCACTAGCTTCTTCGGATATAGCTCTTAAATTTGATTGGAAGGTGATGAACGAAAATTTAAATAGCGATCATTGCGTGATTAAAATGACAATAGGTATAAATTCCAATTGTTCCATTCAGAGCCGTCGCAACTATCGCAAGGCTGATTGGCATAAATATCGACAAAAGATTGAAGAAGAGTTAAGTGTTTATGTAATGCCAGAGGATAACCAGATGGCATATGATGGTTTTATAAAAATTATAAATCAATCTGCTGATAGTCATATACCTTATACTAAGATTAATACAAACCCACTTACTGGAGGAAAATTTAAACCTAAAAGTTATTGGACATCGGATCTCTCTCGACTAGTAGCATTAAGAAGAAAAGCGCTTGTAGAATTTCGTAAAAACCCCACTCCAGCCAATTTACAAGTTTTACAAGAACGAGTGGCAGAGTCTCAACGTCACATCCGTCAAGCTAAGTGCAAAGCATGGCAAGAAATGTGTAACAATATAAGCAATGTAACATCAAGTAGAGAAATGTGGAGGCGTATGAGGTGGATTAAGGGTTATAAATCGAGTAAGACTTCAACTAATCGTAGTGAATTACAAAAGCTTTTAACTTCGTTGACTCCTGATTTTGTTACTCCTGATAAACCTCAGTTCACCTCTAGCAACCAACATTTAAATAGCATTATAACGGTTCATGAGCTCATAAATTGTATAAAAAGTTTAGATACTGCTCCAGGTGCCGATAATATTTCGTACTCTATGCTAAAAAATCTCCCAGATGTAGGTAAGTTAGTTTTAGTTACTTTATTTAATAGATTTTTAAATTCAGGATTTGTTCCTAGACAGTGGACAGAAGTGCTTATTGTTCCTATTCCAAAGCCAGGAGGAGAGAATTTGTCAACGGTTGGTATCAGGCCAATAGCTTTATTGTCTTGTCCTTGCAAAGTATTTCACACAATTATAACGAGACGACTCGATTGGTATGTCGAAAAATATGACTTCTTTTCAGAAGAAACCATAGGATTTAGACGATCTAGATCTTGTACTGATAATTTATCAAGATTAGTTTCAAGAATTCAAATAGGACTCACAAAAGGTCATCCAACTGTAGCTTGTTTTATAGATATCGAAAGTGCATATAATAATGTAGATGTGTCCTGTTTGTTGAGGATTTTGGATGAAATTGGAGTAGGGTCGAACTTATGTAATTATTTATGGCAGTATTTACACAATAGAAGTTTATACATTCGGTTGTCCAATAATGAAGAGCTAAATAGAACGACAGGAATAGGTTTACCACAAGGTGATCCCGCATCTCCTTTGTTATTCAATATCTCCACGGGCCGGATATGTCACAGCATTGATTATGTTTTTAAATCACAATATGCAGACGATTTTGTTATTTATCATACTGGTGCCAATTTGGTTGGATCAACGTTATTAGTACAACAGGCTTTAGATACTTTCATTACTTTGATTAATAATTTAGGTCTAAATATTTCTAGCAGAAAGACAAAAGTTATAATGTTTAGAAGGGGTATATCGAAACATAATATTAATTTGACTGTTAATGGTGAACTTATCGAAGAAGTGTATGCTGTCAAATATCTCGGCATGTGGTTGGATTTAGGCTTAAGGTGGGGAAATCATATTCAGAGTCTTCGTGACAAAACTTTAAAATATCTAAATTTATTTAAGATACTCGCAGGGACAGAGTGGGGTATTCACCCGAAACATCTTAGGCAGCTTTATATAGCGATTATTCGAAGCAGACTCGATTATTGCAGTTTTCTTTATGACACCAGTGCCGATTCTCACTTAGTAAAATTAGATCGAGTTCAAAACCAAGCAATGCGAATTATAGGAGGATTCATTAAAAGCACAGCGACACATGTAATGGAGAATGAGTTGTGTTTGCAACCACTCCATATTCGTAGAACATATTTGGCAGCAAAGTTTTGGCTTAAATCAAAATCGATACAGGGTGAATTAAACATTAAAATTTTAGAACAGCTCGATAGTTTAAAACAGGAAGCATATTGGCGTCGAAAAAAGACTCCTAAATTAGTTACAGTTAGTTCTATTTTTAAAAATTTTAAAATGAAAACTTCACCTAAATTGAGCATGTATTTATTAGACTCGTGGATAAGTAGTTATGATTTAACTAAATGTATTATAACGAATGTGGAAGGAATTGTAACTTGCAAAAGATCCGTCGATAGGAATGAATTACGATTGATATGTGAAAGTTTTATAGATAAGCATTACAGTAAGTGTTATAAAATTTTTACCGATGGGTCAAGGGACGAGCGAGGGTCCGGTGCAGCGTTTTATGACCCGCAGAGAGATATAAATATTAAATATAAAATAGAATGCAATAGTATCTCCATAATGCACTGTGAACTAATTGCAATTCATAAAGCATTAGATTACATTCTTTCAAATGATTTCAATAGATGCGTTTTATTTACAGACTCAAAAAGTGCATTGTTACACCTGGCTAGGTTAACCTCGAGTTTTCGATGTCACCCTATAGCCTATAGTATTTTGGAATCTATAAGTAATCTTCAGAATGATAACCGGCATATAACGCTGCAGTGGATTCCTTCGCACGTTGGTATCATGGGTAACGAGGAGGCAGATCGCGCAGCCAAACAGGCTTTGACTGAGGGAATTGATTATCGCTGTCTTCCCTTACACAGCGAACTGTTAGGCCAAGTTAAAATACAGTGTCGTCTACT
>JAOTAV010020040.1:0-23403 GCA_026546445.1 Cyclargus thomasi
CACAAAAAAAACGAAATTCGAATATACGTAACCCGCGAAAATTCAAAATTCGCGATACTTTTTGAACACACCTCGTAAATGATAAAAAATCTCTAATTCGAGCGTCCATAGCGTAGTGGGTAAACCCTTTGGTTCGCATTTGAGAGGGTACGGGTTCGAACCCCGGTGGAGCTTTTCCATCAGGTAACTCGTCTGCTCGCTTGCTCCTTAAATATCATTAAAAAAACTTGAATCTAATTTTAACTGCTTTCTTAGCAGAGAACTTACTCGTTTCGGTTTCTCTTCTTCTTTCTCCTTCTGTTTCTTAGCGAAGTCCTCCTGATAGAAGTCGTAGATGATGCACTGGAGCGCAGTGGCTCCGTAGTTGGCTCGCGGTGGTGGCGCAGTTTGCGTGTCAACAGACTACAAATAATTAAATTAATCGTAGAAACCTCCAATTTACAGAAAGTTAAAGGTTAGGAGGATAATTACTCACACATTAAATTCTTTCGAACGCAATAATAATTATTTTCACTACCAGGAATATTTCACGAGTAAAATTAACTAAATCACTTTTAATGTTCAGGAATTTTAACAATATCAATAAAATATTATAGACAGCTGTCCCCGGTCTACTTCGTAGAGCGTTTAAATCTATCGCGGGAACCGGACTCGATACTTACGGCGTAGCTAGGTAACTCCTTAGATATAGGCTACAGGAACCGACAATCATTGTTTTGTTGAAAATTTCTCCGTTACTTCAAGTTCAGTGATACACACACACAAAAAAATATTAAATAGGTAGATTATGTATTTAAAAATAGTTACCCTCGATGGATTGTTGTAAGTGAGAGCAGCTCGTTCGCAGAAGTTGAACTGGTTCGCCAACTTCTTGACTCGCGGTTTTATCACTATATTCTCTTCTTCAACGTCAGGCTGTTCTTCTTCCTCTGTTATGATAAAAATATATTTTATTTATTTGAAAAAAATATGGTATTTTTTTCATGAAATTAAAGGTTTTTCAGAATTATGATGATAATTTTAATGCTTTAAATCGGTGGTTTAAAAATTTATTAACTGATTATTTTTGTCATAGTTTTAGTTGCAATGATGAAGTAACATACTACTACTATTTTTGACCTGTGGAAAACATCATGTTCCTAAAATATTCGTATTTTAACACGATTTTCGAATTTCACTTAATCAAAATCCATTTAATAGTTTCATCGTTTGCCAATTAAACACCCGAAAAACAAACAAGCGTTCACATTTATAACGACAGGGTGTAAACTTACTTTCTTCAGGAGCTGCCTCCTCGGCGTTTTCATCTACTTCTTTTTCCTCGTCTGCCGTTTCGGGCTCCTCTTTAGTTTCTGGTGGCGGTTCTTCTTCTTCTTCTTCGCGGTCATCCTCTATATTAATGCACATAGCAAGTCTTATATAAGGGTTAAATTCAGCCAAAATTTAGATAAATTAATATGTGTTAAAAATAAAAAAACAAGTATAATTTTTCTTTTATGATTACTCAGTATAAAAATGTTGAGAAACAGCTTCAAAAGTTTCCCTTAAAAACACCACAAAAAAGCACATGGAGTGTGACTGTAATGTCTGGTTTCCGCGTATTAAATTGATAAATAGACAAAATTTTAACTTAACTTTAAGGTATTAACTGCACCTAAACACAAAAATTTTGTAGCAGCGGCAAGTCAAGTCACTTAAAATTAAGTTAACTACTTATCTATTTATTACGTGTAAACCAGACATAGTTGACCGGCCGGCACCGGCGGGTGCCGGATAGCAACAACTACGCTACCACCGCTATCATCTCTCGTACGAAGTGACCACTCTACGACGTAATATTCTATGTCTATATAGATACATTAGCTAGAAGATTAGATGGGTAAATAACAGAATTAATATGAAAAATATAATACTCCTTAAGTGTTATAAAATGTTAATGATCTGCGAAATGCACTTATGTCTTTATATTAAAAATCTTTATAACAATGAATAAACTCCCGCTTTCCATTCTTTTTCCACTTCCTTTGCCGTTCTACTACCACTTCATCTTTCGCTTCAAGTATCAGTACACATGCCGCCAGCTATGTGCTAATACGGCACAATACCAAATGTGTCAAAAATTTCAATACATTAAAATGTCAAATCAGCATAGTCTCTATTCCTATGTAAATTAAGCTCATATTTGTTTGTCAACAAATGGCTGAAATACAATACAAAAATGTTTTTCTGACTGGTCGAATCTTGAGGTCATTTTTTTTGCTTTCTCCTGTTTTTTCAATTTTGAATTGTATCACTTAAATACGTAACCGATACTATCTCGAGAGTAAAAGATATCGAGGTGTACCTTCAGGCTTGGCCTCTTCAGCGGCCGGCTGTTCAGCCTCCGGTTCCTCCTCCTCCTCCTCTTCAGCTGCAGACTTTTTCACCTTGACACGTTTCGGTCCAGCGTCGTCGAAACTCACCATTCCTGAAGAAGTGTTTTTTTTCTGTTTCTTAAAGCTAGGGAATAGACTTATTGTACAGGATCTAATAAAAGTAAGTGATGATACTTTAGGGTATGTGTATTTGTCTCGTATAGAGATTTCTATGAAAGTTTTTAACTCCGCTGAAAGCAAAAATATTTGAAAGCTTTCATAATATCTTTAATATGTGGGACTATATTATATTATGGAGGTCCTAAAATTTGTTACACATATGCGCAACTTCATAAGCGCATATATTAGCACGGCCGCACTCAGAAATATCTTACTATATATAATTCTTATGTGAGTGTGTATGTCACCGAACTTCTCTTAAACGACTGGACCGATTTTGATGAAATTTTTTGTGTGTGTATGTTCAAGGGGATCTGAGAATGGTTTAGATTCACAAAATAGCTCGGCAGGACAACGTCTGCGGGGTCAACTAGTATTATATATAGCTGCGCGTCCATTGCGACGGAATCAGAAAGTAGCAAGTACGGAGCTGTGTATTAATTTCCATGGCACTACGTGTACTGGATATTTGGACGCCAGTATTTTTGCTGATGATAGGTTATACTCACCATATCCAGCTACGACCTGTGCCTTCGCCTCATCCGAGTCCTTGCGTATAGCCGTGCCCTGGTAGACGTACAGGGGGTACGCCTTGCCGTACGTGGGTTTGGGTTTCGCCACGAACTTGCCTTGGCCGTAGTGGTAGGCAACCTCGTCGGGCACCCATTGTGGGTTTATCGTGGTGAGGACGCGGGCTATCTCCTCTTCTAGCTCCTAATGTGATTTCGGGCAATAAAACAGGATTAAATAATAACGAGAGAGAATAGAGAGAGAGAGAGAAAATGATTATTTAGATGGAGAAAAGCTACGAAAATTAAAGCATATCAAAACCTTTGAAAACTGGAAAGAAAGCCTCCCTAACTTAATATGTAAGAATAGCGCGAGGTTTTGGTGACCCCTTTTTGAAATTCTGTGTATTCAATGTTGCCAAGCTTTCTATTATAGGAAAGTTGGTGAGTGTCTATGTTTGTTACCTTTTCACGCTAAAAAGGCTGTGAACTTTGACAAAATTTGGCATTGGGTAGCACCGCGGGGCAGGGCTAGTAATTTATGAAATAAAAGTCCATGAAAAAATTCTTACGGCATCAGCTAGCGGCACTTGATCGTCGGGTTTTATAAGTGTTTTAGGTTTCAACCACTCCAAGGCCTCATCGTCAATGTTAGTCCGCGATTTCGACTGATCCTTCTGCTAAAATAGATACCTTTTGTAAATATAAACGTAAAACTGCGTCTTTTTGTTGAAAAAACTCATCAATTTCATTATTCTTATTTTGAATTTGGGTACAATTCCAAATAATGATTTTAAAAAAAGTTTTATTTATTCTTAATAATATTTTTGGCACTGGATAAAAAGTTTTAAATATAATTTGATGAGTTTTATTTTAAAGACGTATCGTGTTAACATAAAAAGCACAAACCTCTAAAGCCAATAACTCCTCGACTTTTAATCTGCTTATTAAAGATTTTAACATTTTCAACAAGCACGCGACATGGATGCCTATGAATGAATGAAGGGTTTCCAATTTTGGGTATTTATTTCAATTTTTATTACTTGTAATCATGACAAATGTACAAGCGAGCAAAGCGACCAAGCATATTTTTTTTGTGATTTTATACTCACAAACGTCTATTTCTTAAATAGTAACGTCAAAAACCCATGCGTTCATAACAAAACTTGAACTAAACAGTATCTACATGCAAAATAATTCGATTATGATTATAAAGGAAATTTCAAATTTTCCTGAATAATTATTGACTTACAGAATCTTCTTCATCTGATGATTCTGATTTGGAAGACATTTTTTTTTATTAAACTAAGATATTATGAATACTACAGTAATTCCTCGCTAAAGCAATCTTCAACTAAATGTCTGAGGTGTTGGCTGCATTGCATTAGTTATAATCGCAGCGTACTGTTACAATGAAAAGTTTTTTAGAAAAGTTATCGATTTTTCCATTGTTTGGTTTTTAATTTCTTGCATTGAAAAGTAAATACTAAATTTCGTAACTTGGCCGGCGATATTTTGAAGAACACAACAGCTACCCCCTTATTTTTTAAAATATTTAAGCAATGTTTAACTAATCAAGGTTCGCTGTCACTTTCTGGACCATTGAAAACGTCACACGACGGAAAGGGTTAGTTTTTCACTTTTTTACGAAATCCACTTTTCTGTTGCACTGTACACGGGGTAATTTTCCCTAGGCGTGTCACCAGATTCTAATTAGTACGGTATCAAGCTGTACCAGCGGCAGTCAGTACCCACTAGACTAGATGACAGCACGCCAACGGAACTAAGCATGGAAACCACAAGATGGACGGGTACTGCTTTTGCATTTAACATTTTAGTAAAAAAACTTGTTTAAATTTGGTTTTGGAACGTTTAGGGCCGATGAAAATATTGTCGCGGTCATAAACGGGTATAATTTCGGATGTGAGTGTGTATGTCACTGAACGTCTCTTAAACGACTGGACCGATTTTGATGAAATTTTTTGCGTATGTTCAAGGGGATCTGAGAATGGTTTAGATTCACAAAATATCTGCTCGGCAGGACAACATCTGCGGGGTCAACTATTTTAATTATAATTTATTGTAATGTGTCTTATGGTATTTTTAAATTAAACATATAGTTTATTTGAATGTGTATATTTCTGTTATGTAATTTTAGTGTTCTGCAGTAATTGCAAAAACCATTTTAATTTTACGTGCCTTTCCACATGTACACGGCCGCAGCACGGTCGCCGTGCCGTATTCATGTGAAGGCGTCTATATAAGCACGGGTGACACACAGTCAGGGGACGATCGCCGTAGCATGTGAAAGCTTACATTGCTACTCCATACGGCAAGTGGTGTGCAAGTAAAAAACACAAACTCATTTGGTTAAAAGTTTCAGTAATAATAATATATTATCAATATAAAAAAAATGCAAATAATTTAAATTTCCGGTAAAAAATTAAATAAACAAATAATATAATGTACCTATCAAGCCGCGGACGCGTCTAATGCAAATAAACATTAATCCATTGCCTAATAGAAAGTATTCGTGTTAACAGCTATCACTCCGTTGTTTGTAATAAAATATTTACGACCCTTATTGGTTATTGGTAAAAAAACAAGTTAAGAATTCTATTCCGAAGCTTTTTGCTGTAGTAAAAGTTGCTCGAAAATAGCGTTCGATGTGATACAAAAAATCGTAAAACACCGGCAGTTACAATTTTTTTGTAGGTACAACATTAGACATTTCAAACATCACATTTTCAAACATTAGAATTAGATTTAGTCTACCCCCAAATTATCCGAATTTCTGATTAGAAAAATTCTGACGCCTCGCGCGTAACGCACTGTGTTCAAATATTTTGTTGTAGACATTGTGCGCCTACTATCCGAAAATTCGGATAGTTTTTTGTACGGTATTTGACTGCTGCGTTAGAATTTTGTGATCATAAATTTCGGATGATGTGTGACCGGGCTTACAACACTTTATTTCCCCTTTTTATAATTTTTGGTCAAATTCTCTTATGCGATTGATGCACAAAAGCAGCAAACGTTCACAGCAGCGTAGAATAAGGCCGTCCTCAAAGCATGCACACAAACGTGTTATTTCACATTTAACACGTAAAACATATGAGTTACAACACATAACATATCAAAGAACATCACACAGAAGGACAAACACAAACAACATTATCATGGTCAATCAACAGGCACTATATTAACACAGATCAACTTCCAGGCTTATCATATTATACTTAAAACTCCAATCAAAATATTTCAAAATTTGGTAGAGTCTATTTCACAAAAGAAGTCACCCAGACGCGGCGCTGCTGTCGCGCGACATATTATGTTAATTTTGAAATTTAGTTCCGAAAATTTCCGTAGTGACTTCTGCAATGAAATTGACTCTAGTTGTTTTTTTTTGTAATATGATTCGCCTTGCACCACAGACGAACACGAGTACAAGCAACTTCCTCTTACTTACTCTTAACCGTTTTAGGAGGAGTCCTAAAGATTTCTCCTTCGTCTTACTATGCCATAGTAACGGTAATTTAACCGGTTTTGTCCCCACAGGGTTAGGCATCTAAATCAAGTATTGTTCATGATTATTACTAGACATTTATATACTAACTCTTTTCACTACATTGCGTATAAATGTTAAGGGGGAAAGACAAAAAGTGTTAGAGTTTCATACCTACTGGATATGCATTTAAAAATTGATTAGAATCGGGGAAGTTTTTTTGGCCGTGTATGGTAAGTAACATTGTGATGCGATACACGATTCTTTTAAAGTTATACACATAAATAAAATTTTTAATGATATTTAGGGGGTAAGTGAGCTGACGGGTTATTTGATGGAAAGTTTGCAACCACTGAAGAGTCGTAAGTGCCTTGCCAGCCTTAACGAGGGAATAGGGAATAGGATTAGGAAAGTTGGGCCACCGCTAAGCTTACTCACTGAACGAAACACAGCACTATTTCACGCTAGTTTTCTGTAAGTCCGTGGTATCACTCCGGTCGAGGTGGTCCATTCGTGCCAAAGCATGGCTCTCCCACGGCAAAATAAAATTTATTAAGAATTATTACTATTGACCAAATCACAAATCTCTTAAGACTGTCATAAAGAAATAAAAATCATTTATTTCTGAGTTTTGAAAAAAATGTTTATAACATAATGTTGACCTACCAAAGTACCTACAATCTTCTGAAAATAGGTAAGCATGCTTAAATACAGTCCTATCGTGGGAGTCTGTCTGTTGTTCCACCCACACTGTCGTCCTTGAGATGAACTTAAATATGTTTAACATTATCTTTTACTAAATTCAGACGATTCTTAACCGAGTACATTTAGAAAGAAAAAAATGACTTTGTGTTACCGTGGTGATGACTAGTGTCATCTAATGATTTTCGTTATCTATATAT
This sequence comes from Cyclargus thomasi, assembly GCA_026546445.1. NCBI lineage: Eukaryota > Metazoa > Arthropoda > Insecta > Lepidoptera > Lycaenidae > Cyclargus > Cyclargus thomasi. The sequence goes on from JAOTAV010020040.1 coordinate 7,451, forward strand.
TAATGCGCGAAAGGAAAACTTAGTACTCCGAAAGACGCTTAGATGAGAAAGTATAAAATTTCTTCCAGTTATAGTTGATGATGTCCTCCTCCACGAGGAGCGTGGAATACCAATATTATTTTAAAATGATCTTTTGTCTTGGATTATTTTGATAAAAAAACGCTGTTCTGTAATTAAAATTGTTCACTACAATATTTTGCCATTACACGATGATCATTCACAAAATACTCTTTTGTGTATGATTCAACTCTTTTTAACGTAAAATTTAATGGCTTGGTAACGAGACCTTTATGTCAAATTGATTGAATTGAGAATAGATTATAGGGTGACCTTCGTTTATTAAAATTGAGCTTAAAGTGGACAATAATCATATTATTATAAATACGAAAGTGTGATTTTTTAGGTATCTGTGTTTGTACAAAATTTTTTGCAATAATTTATCTTTTGACTAAAACATTATGTCATTAAAAAGGCTCACAAGTATCTTCACATATTTACGCATTTTTCAAATTCTTTGCGAGCAAAGCCGTAAAAAAAGAAAGTTCAAAGTGTTCTAAATATCTATTATATTAAAAATAAGTCGGGTTTTTTTCCTGACCATATAACTCCAGAACGGATGAACTGATTTCCACAGTTTGGCATTCGTTGAAAAGGTCTCAGGTCGAGGTTTGTCGCAAAAAAATCAGAAAAATTTGAAGAAGAAAGTTAATATGCGGACGGAGTCGCGGGCAACAGCTAGTAATATTATAGTTCACTATTATGAAAGTATACGACGTACCCGTAGACTTCGTAGACTGCTCTACGGGATCTACGAAGATCTACGTAGATCGAGCGTAGAATCTACGCATAACGTAGCTGAATGTTAAAATAGTATTGGTATTAAAATGTTACTATGATTATTCTACTTTCATTCTATTTCTATAGTAGAACATGTAAACAATGCAAGCATTGAAACATTTCTTTGACCGTGGATTTTTAAAAAATAAATCTCCAAAATATTGCTCTTCGGCAACAAGTGCCCATATTAACAACTTTAAGTATCATTTTTAATGTTTGTCTTCTAATATTTGAATAGGCTATAACTGAATGGCAAACATGTATCGAATTATTTTTTAAGTTTTACTTGATTAAAGAACGTTAATAAAAAGTAGGTAAAATACTTAAACTTTTATAACCATGTTATCTATATATCAATACACAAGCGGAAAACTTTATACCCATTATGAAAGACGCGTTGATATTAAAGCATATTTTTTTTCCCAGTTACAGTTAATACGAACGAGGAACTTGGAATGTCAATAATATTTTAAAATATGCGTTAATCTTGTATGTTTTTAATAAATAAAACGCTACGCACACAACATTACGGACACTACAATATTTTGTCATGACACGATAATTATACGCGATATCCTCTTTTATTTTATGGTTGAATTTGTATATGGTCTGTTATTTTTTTTTATAAAATTTAGGCCAGGTAACGAGACCTTTATGCCAAATTGTGAAATTTTTACGGGCGACATCTAATAACCAATAAAATCTTTTAGCACCTTGTTTATGGATTAGGCCTGGGGCGATAATTTTTTTTTATATTGTCCTAAAGCTAGGACGATAAAAAAACTTTTTCTTATCGTACTAGTCCTAGTGATAGGTTTATGAAATTCGTGACCACGTTTTTTTCTGCGTTATGCTACTTAGGAGTAATACAAAGTATAAGGAATAATGATATTTTTTAAGAATTGAATAAGCTAAATATTAGCGTTATTATCTTCAGGAAATGCTAAAAATTTAAAACTGTTGAGTTTCAAAGTAAATTCATGTTCATAACATTCATCATTTTGTTAAAGTTTTTGAAACATTAAACTTCACGTCTTAAGTAAAACTAAATGTTTGCATGAATATATACTTTCTATTCCATACCTTTTTAGGCATATCAAAAATGCCGTAATATTATGAACTTTTCCAAATATTTTCGTTATTTTAGATTGAAATTCTTGAACCATTGAAAGAATTGACAAAATATCAAAAATATTTCGCCGGGTCTTGTAGTGCGCGCGCAGAGGTTCGTTGTCATGGCAACGGATCCGTAGATTAGACCAGTGTTACGCAGTCTGTGGCGAAGCTAGGACGAAAAAGTTTCTATATCATACAAAATTAAGACTTTACTGTGAGTAAATCATAATATTCATAATCAAATACGATTATTACTGCATGTATCAAAATTGGTAATTGGTAATTGGTTTCCATTTCTTGCATTGTTTACTATTTGCTTATTAGAAAATTGAAAATGAAGAATTATGAACATAGTAAAGCCACATGTTTATATTGCGTCATGCAAATAGTTTATGTATCTAGTTAAAGTATCTAAATACAAATTACAATACATGTTGATCAATGCTTTCAAACTAATGCTAGGCCGTAAATAATTCGATATTTTTGCGGCAGATAGACAAGTGGCAAGCGATGATCGTTTGGCGTGTTTTGTGTGGGATTGACATAGTCAAACGAAAAGTCATGTGATCTAGTTGTAAGAAATCGTAACGTAAGCATAGCGCTAATTAGAATTGCTTCGAAGCGTATTCCACTTGTTTTGGAGATTGGGACGGCCCGCCGGCCGCTTTATTAATAAGACTATTGTTTTCTTGTTAAGTTGTAAGCTCCACATACTATACGAAATTTCTCGATTTTACTAATCAGAAATTCGGATAATGTGGGGCTTGGCTCTATATTGCCGTAATACCTGGTACATTAATCTTTAGCGCCTAAGGCCGTTTGTTCACCGCCACCGTCAACCGGGAACGAGATAATTTCTGACTGATAAAATGCAACTTTATGATCAAGGCCATAGGTTTCATTTTCTAGCGACATTGCTGTATCGTCCATGTCGTCATCGTCATTACTGGCGTAGAGGAAAATGGAACCTGTCACTTATGTCATACAGTGGCATTTTATCTGACCGAAATAATCTCGTTCGCGGTCGACGGCGTTGGTGGACAAACGGCGTAAAGCATGCTCTACATTACACGGGATCTGAGTGTAGAGGCCATGTCCGTTAATATCCGTGCGGTCCCGTCCATGATCGCCATGTCACCGTCCAATGGCGGGATATGCCGGCAGTTCCGTCAAGTTTTGTTTTATTTCTCAGTCAGTGGTGCCATGAATATAGATTTCTCAGTACTTATTACAGAATTTTGTGTGTTTTGCAGATATGCATTTGGGAACACACAATTAGAGAATTTTCTTACTTTATATATTAATAAACTATAGGATTCAACTTATAACAACGAGAATCAAAATTGTTTGACTAGATACCGGAATTTGCTTAAGCAGAACATTCAATAGCTTAAATATTATTATTAGCTCCTTCTCCTTCTTTTTCTTTGTACCTTCGGAATAAAAATGTAGTGTGCGTGGCGTTTTATGAATTAAAAATATGCAAGACTAAAGCATATTTTAAAATAATATTAATATTCCTCGCTTCTCCTCCATATAAATTATAACTGGCAGTTTCATGCTTTTACATGTACCGTATTTCGTAAAAAGGGGTAAAAAGTTTTCCACTCGCATATTAATGTACAGATATGAACCCATTGTTCTTGTCTGTATGTTCACTTTTTATATGATGATGAACTTTGTAAGCTTTGGGAAGTTGTATTTTTTCGGCTCGGCACTCTCGGTCTCTTTTTTTTTTAATAAAGGTCTTTTTTTTCATTACGACATTTCAATAAAAAAATTACATTCTTTATTTAAATTGTCTTTTTTCAGTCGACGTACACCTCAACAGTCAAGCTGGCGGGGGATGAGCTGGAGGCGCTGGACCCGCTGCTGGATCCAGACGACAGCGGCATCGACAGCGACGGCGACCGCCGACGACGACTGTTGCAGGTGATGGTGTCTATAAACACATTATGCCGAAGTTGCATGGCCAAAGTTAAGCTAGTTTTTTTTTTGTTTACGCATGGAATTTATTTGTGACGGATGACGAGTCTAATGTCTGGTTTACACGTATTAAGTGGATAAGTAATTAACTAAATTTTAGCTTAATTTTTAGTCATTTAACTTGCTACTAAATTTTGTATTTACAGGCGATTATTAACTTTAAATTAAATTACTTAGTTTAGTTTCAATTTATTAGATTAACAGTGCAAACGAAGATAAGATTTTAGCACCGCTTCCTGATCCTCATACCCTAGGCTGCAGGCTATCATCCTGTGGGTTAATCAACCCCTGAGTTCATAGCCGTTTCGCTGCTACAACTGCTCAATTAACGTTCCAGGTCAGTGAGGGTAGTACCGACGATGACTACGACTACAGACTCAGTCCAGGCCGGGACAGTCTGAAGGGAGACCTGGTAAGTGGAATATCATGATGTATACAGGGTGTAACAAAACGTAGTGGTAAAGCGGAAAACATACTGATCGGACGCGACTTACGGACGCGACTGACAGCCGCGATCTATATAATAATTGTACTTTGAAGTGTCCAAACTATATGACGTAAGTCGCGGACGTTTTGCATGCGCTGTCAGCCGCGTCGGACTATAGTCGCGGACGTTTTTGGATGAGCTGTCAATCGCGTCCGATCAGTTTATCTTCAGCTCAATACTTTAAGGCGGGTAGCAGTCAAACTGTATATAAAGGGGTTTAATTTTGAAGTAGTAGCCCTGAAAGAGTGACTATGTTTATTGTGAACAAAAATGATAATTCATGACATGTAAAAGCATTAATATTTAGATCTGGAATGCACTGAATATATTTCTGTTTATATTATTCCAGTAGTAATTCAGCGCTGGTTTAGATAACTGATAGTAATCACCCGTGCTTAATGTTATAAATGGGAAAGTTTTTTTGTTTGTTCTTCGACCCAACGAAACTACCAATCGACTTGATTTTTAGCGTAGACTCCGTTGAAAGAAAGAAGAGTAACTAACATACCACAAATTTGGTCTTGGAAACACTTTCTGTTCCTAATATCGCATATATTAGGAACAGAAAGTATTTCAAATTTCACGCGAACGAAGTTTTAACGTTTAAACCAAATAGTGCGATTTTTACGGTTTTGATAAAATTTTCCATACAATAGTTCAGTTGTTTCTTGAAAAGACGAGTCCACTTTTCAAGAAGGTTTGAACTCCTAAAAGGAGTCCCAACAAAAGTTACCCTGGGATACTAAACTGGCGTAACATGTTACGTAATAACTTCAAATTTGTAACTCAGAGGAAATGTTGGAAAATCGTTACCTCACAAGGACGCGTCCTTGCTCCGGCATGTCCTTGAATTATAAACAAATAAATTGAGATCGACTCGTCTTGTATATCGATATTATACTTTTAGAGGTGTATTTTTTATGAATTGTTAAAAAGATTAAGATGTATAACACTCTAAATTGACTGACTGACTGACATCGACGGATCAAAACTAATTTGACTTAACAAAATTCAACCAAATAGCACAGGTGCACTATGAATCAACATCTTTGTTCCATAAAAGTTTTTTCCTCTTTTCAGATAACCCTAGAGCAGTGGTCGCACACGGGCATGGGACAGAAAAGCCCCGACCGCGGCTCACCCCTCCTCTACGAGGTCGAACTGACCGCGTCTGATGAGGACGACGACACGTCCGTCTTCGAGCTCGTCATACCTGTCCCCAACAGGTATAAACGGGTCAATTCTACCCCCATGACGAATAAAGGAAGGTTGATTTTCTTCTGCAGCTTCTTCTGCTGTTTCCGAAAGTGTTTTTAAATTCTTATTTGTTTTAAAAGATGAAATAATCTAAATAACATGTATTAGATTTGTTATAAAAAATTATATTTTGTATTTTTAAAGGTGATAAAACGTACAAAAGGATCAGTTTTATCCCATTTTATAAAAAATAAATGCTTCTAAAAATTCAAAATTTTACAATTAGCATATTTTTAATATTGAGTTTTATAACTCTAACAATGGGTCGATTCTACCCCAATGGCGAGTAAGAGCAGGTTGATTTTTTCTTCAGTTTAACTTTTATTATTTTCGGAAGGTACCGAAATAAAAAAAAATCTTTTTAAAATGTTGTATTGTCTTAAATTTGTTAAAAATAATATTATAGTATAAAAATTAGTCTAATATATAAAATTTTCGTGTAACAGTTTTCGTTGCCATACTACTCCGAAACGGCTAGACCGATTTTGATGAAATTTTTTGTGCCTATCTATGAGAATCGGCCAACATCTATTTTTCATCCCCCTAAATGTTAGGGGTAGTACAACCCTATTTTTTTTTTGCAAAACAACGTTTGCCGGGTCAGCTAGTTATACGATAATATTAAGTATTTTTGCATTCATAATATTTTTATAAGTTTTGAATTATAACATATAATATAACGTCATAAGTTAAAAGATAATAATATATTTTATGATATTTTTGCAATAGTTTATTACAATGTTTATAATTGTTTTTGCATGTGAGAACGATTTAGAATAAATTTTTATTATTTTACAAGTAAAGTTTTAGGTTACATATTATGTTAAGGGCCCTAGCACACGGCAACTTTTCGATGCAAATACAATCGAAAAGCAGTCGCTAGCTTTATTTTTACTTCCAGGGGCGCTCATTTAGTCGCTATACAAAAAAGTTTCCGCATTGGCAATAAAAATCCGCAAAAAAATTACGAAAAATTAATGGCTCAAAAACCTATTTAATTATACCTCAATGCATAATAGCGAGTAAGTCAAACCCTAAAGTCAAACCAAACCCCATTGCTATCTTATATAAATCTACGTAAACTTCGTCAATTATTTTAATTAGTTTGAAATTGTAATTATATCTACCAAAGCTAAAGAAAAATAGAAAAAAATATGCTTGGCGTGATAGATCGTATGAAACCAATGCATTAATTTAATTCCAGTCAAGTATCTTAATACTCCACAAAAAGTCTAATTCGATGACGGGGAGGTTTTTGAAATTTTTAACATTAGTACTTTATCAAGCAGTTTCTAAGAACGAGGTTCTATGTTCGACTGTGTATTATATTATAATTATAAGATTTTTTATATTTAAGTAAGATAACGATGCCTCACTGCCTCAACCTCGTATCTCAAAAATAGCTACATTTCAGGAGACAAAAAAACTGATTATATTTTTTTTCTTAGTAATTGTACAAAACTAGGTTGATTGAAATGAGGTTATTTGATGAGTAAATTGTATCTCAATTAATAACCTTAAATCTAGTTTTGTACAATCACTAAGAATAAAATGTAATCAGTTTTTTTTTCTTTCTTGAAATGTAGCCATTTTTAATATACAAGGCTGAGACAGTAAGGCATCGATAACTTATTATGATTTGCAATAAAATAATATACAATTATCAATGATGTTGTGAACCTGTATACTAACTATATAATACTATGCTATGCGAAAGTGTGTTAGTCTGTCTGTTAATTTTACACGCAAACCAATAGCTAGTTTAGATGTTGCAGATACTTTTTACGCAAAATTTACGCTATCAACGGGATATAATGTAAATTTTGCGTTAAAAAAATTGCTAACGACACCCATATTTCTACATGTATGTTAAGTAAGAATTTAGTTATTAATAATATTATTATTGTTATAAATAATCGTAGTTTGTCTTATTTGTATATCGTGTACTGCGTTTCAATTCAATTCGATCCGAAAGCTAAACGTGTTACGTCACCGTAAGATTTGGAATCCAGTAAGAATATAAAATTAAATAATTGTGAATTAAAATTGAAAAACGTTGTGATTGTAAAAAGGTATAAAGAGTCGAAATAACACATAATAGTTAGGAATTGTAATCTCTGAGAATCCTTATTATACGGTTTCATATAATGGAGAGTTTTATCCCAGACAGAGCAGAGCAATTAATTAGAAAATAAAAAGTAGAATTTTAAGCAATGTCATAGTTTACGATATTACTCGATAGCTTACAATCATACTCGTGTCATATTTAAAATCATTTTTTAGGTCGTGGTTTAATTTTTTGTTTACATTTTGATTGAAATCAATTTTAACGTGGTATTAAGGTGAGGCATATAATATTAATATAACTGTTGTTACTCCTATAAATTAATCCCAAATATCAGTATTAACTTGCAAGAAATAGGACTCCTAACTTTGCCTCGGCGAAATTAAAGCCAGCCTTTTTTATAATCCACAAAAAATTTGGTCAGCGGGTAAGTTTAACCTTTAATAAGTATGTTAAAACGTTAAGCACATTACCCAAAAAAAAAAAGAAGATTTTCATCTTTTTTCAACTTCTAGCGAGAAATTTTTCGCTGAGCTTCTATCAGAAAAAAAAAATGTACAGTGGACATCGATTTATTGCAAAAAATTGCATACACTACGAAGTTTCGACTAGTTAGTCGGTTAAGATAAACCTTTTTATAGAATACAATATAAGCAACACTATAATCGCTAAGGAGGAATTCTAATTTCTTGTTTTCATTAATTGTGTATTAATTATTTTATATTAGCGGGGGAGAGGTTCGGAACTTCGAATGGATGGTCAAGGCCGTTGGCGCATGTGTTCGCCTTAATGAAGGTTGTAACTTAGAAGTTAATGGAATATCAATAGTAAGAAACAACAATTAATTAGATTTGATTTAGTTACTTCAGAATTCTTAAGACTGATTTGAGCCAAAGAATGACCTTAATGTTTTGTAAATTAAATTTAATGTTTGTTTTAATATGTATGAAAGTATAAGAATTTTCTTCGTAATAATAAAGTTGCTATTTGTGTCTAAGATTTGTTTTACTGTTTTACAACGATTATTAGTTTTTCTTTCCTGACCATGTAACTCCAGAATGCTCGAACCGATTTCCACGGTTTTGCATTCCTTGCAAAGGTCTTGGGTTCTGTGAGGTTTTTTTGGTAAGTCATAAAATGAAGGAGGCTGACATGAAAATTAAAGTTGGCTGTAAATAAATAAAGATAATAATATTAAGATGTTATTTTTCCATTTTCAGTAAAAAGATGTCCTCATTATTTTTTTTACTTTTTACCCTATATTCAAAACGTACTAGGTTTTCGTGACGCTCGAGTTACTACAAAAATAGCACTCTCATCTCCCCGGCTAAAGGGGTTCAATAAAATGAAAAAAGGCTGGCTGTCACAGGCTCTTGGTCTGTTATAATTTAAGAAAAAACAAATTAAAGGCAAACTAATACCTGTCCTACTCGATACTAGATGGCGCTTTCACACCATCAGCGGCAGAGTGACATCTGGCGTCATATTATTTAAAACATTTTTTCAGAAATGTTGGCTACCCTTGGAATCTACACCGCGTTAGCTATGCAGGGTTCTGTGCCAAGGAATGTTACTTATCCAAACACGATACGGCAAGAATGTAAGACATTCTGGATTTCCGTATAAAAACAGTTACAATAACCGGAAAATAAAATGTTTTTTTTTAATTGAGGGCCATGAAATCTGTTACGAACGACGTGGTTTTAAGGAAACATTCAATTAAAGGGGAAAATATTAAAAAAATATTGTACGTCGGGTTCAGTCAGAAAACACACTACCATGGGCAATTACCAGACCTACAACATTTGGTCGGGTTATGACAATTCAAAATCAATTGTGATCTATGACTTGGGTTCGAAATAACGCGACAAAAGAAAGTAAAAAATAAACCTACATCTTAATCAATTACTTCCATGTTACCATTTACATTTCAATTCAAGTCTTTTTTATCTGTGCCTAAGAGTCCTTAGCTCGTTTGCCAAATACTAAAACTAGATTTAATCCGGAAGAAACCGCACTTGATATAAACTAGTTTTATTGATCAAATAATATCGCTAAACCCCAGTAGTTGGCAGCCTCTCAAGAACAAGCTCATAGTAAAAGCCACTTTCATTTTCCTGACATAGAATATGTGCAGGATAAGATTTAACCTGTAGATTTTCCTACTTGAATTTTTTTAACAAAATATTAATTTACTATTATAAATTATTTGAAATCGCTTTCAAATTTAGCTGCCGAGTTAAAGTGCTAGCAAAGTAAAGACCAACCACAAAGTTATCACAGAGTGGGTATCAGATGACGGACGACGCCGCCGTAGGAGACCTCGAAGAAGATGGCGAGGTGAACTAGGAATCTACAAACCAGCCCCCTACAAGTGGCAAGCGACTATTGTTTTGTCGAACGAAACGTCACGTGATATAGTCGTTCGAAAATGTCAATCCTATACAAAAATACGCCAAATGATTTTCGTAAATAATAATCGCTTGCCACTTGTCGTAGGAAGGCAGGCTGGCCTGGAGTGTCGTTAGAACGAGACAGATCTTAGTTTAGGATCTAAAAAAAATGATTGAAAATATTATGATTTCTTAGGTTTACTGCCTGATTTTGTTACGGACGATTCCTCTTATTCCTATTGGTATAAGTATAACGCAGAACGCAAACCTACTGTTTCTACAAAAAAATTTAAGTTGCCAATATTAGAGCCTCCAACAATGGGTAGTTTGCTTTGATTCCTGTTTCTAGAACTGGCCCCGATCATTTGGTAATTTTACCTAGAAGGGTTATCGGGAGTTATAGATATTGTAGTTTTACTTTATATAGAATTAATTTAAAACTGGTGTTTGATGGGATTTTGAAACGCTTATACGCTTTAACTATAAACGTTATATTTCGTCAAGTCTAAAGTCAAGTCCAACTCAAGATAAATCGTCAGTGCAGTCAAAGCGTCAAGTCAGTGGATTTAGTAAAGTGGTAGACGCTTTACTAAAATGTGGAGTTTTGGAGGGACACATGAAATAGCACTTTTCTTGAAGTTGTTTCACTTGCCTACACTTGTGCATGATAACGAATATTAAATGTTTGATATTCCACCGCTATAACGCATTAAAACCCGAAACAACACAAATTTAGCGAAGAAATACAAAAACACTACATCACTTTTTCACGTCCCGCCAAAACTCCCAGTGTACATTTAGAGCACCAAGTGATCAGAGTAAACGTCAAAATACAATCAAAACTTTTTACTTCAAAGCTTGACACGAGCCTGATAGCCCTCATGCTAATAAGGATCGAGAGAATAGTGAATTAAAAAAAAACTTAGGTTAATGATTAACGTAGGGCGGTCAGAGCACTTGAGCCCCTGAACACGAGCAATGATTATAAAGTCCAACGTATAACTTTTAGCTAGTTAACATGAGTTGACGAAAAATTTAGTCCTTGGTGGGTGATACGGCGTTTCCCCAGTAGGTAATTGATTAAGTTAATTATAAGGTACAGGTAACACTTACGTTAAAGATAAAATTATTTATCTCAATATATACAGAGTGTAACAAAACTAAATGATTAAACTTAAGGGTCCGTATGTAGTCCCTACAAAGAGTTTACTACGAAAGTAGCAGCGCTGAAAGCCAAAAAAAAATGATTTGTATGGTCAAGCGACATGAGTTTTCCCATACAAGCTACATCAAATTTTCGTTTTCAGCGCTGTTACTTTTGCGGAGAACTCTACATACGAACCCTAAAGTTTTATCACTTACTTATACCCTATGTATCTTCTGTGTGTGTGTTTGTCACTGACCATTTCCGAAGCGACTGGATTTGCTTCAGTTGGACTTGGAAATGGTTAAGATTCACAGATGAACCCGACAGGACAACGTCGGGTTCGCTAGTTCCAAATGTAGAGTGAAAATAACTAATATGTTTGTAGGTAAAAATCATTTCATAGGACTGGTCTAGTTTCTGTTAAGAACAGAACACCATTATAAGGTAATGGACAGGTATACACTCCACATCTGTTAGATTGTCTTAACTTTTTACCCGATTGCGGCAGAAGGAGGGTTATGTTTTTCGAAAGTCTGTATGTATATTTTGTCTTGAGAGTTGTCGTCCTATGTGTATCTTATAAAATGTTTTACTTACGAACGATTACTCAAAAGTAAAAATATTTTTCATACCTGTTAACTTTGTTCACTATAAAATGCAGGTAGCTTGAATGAAATAATTTTAAATGTTAACAAGCTTAATGTCCAAAAACAAAATTTAAACAATGCAATATTAGAATTTGGCTTCAAAAAATCCGTCATTTTTTATATTTTCATATATCTAGTGTCACTCTTACAGTGAATACGAATCTAAGGACACCTCTCAAGCCAGAATCCATCAAGCCGCTTAGGCTGCAGCGTGCTAAACAATTATACATACATACACACTCCCGAAAAACATAACCCTCCTGCCGCAGTCGGGTAAAAACGCGTTACAACCGTGTAAATCCAAAACCGTACAAAACCTTATCGTGTATTGTTTTGATATGGTGAGTTGAATGGTGTAATTAAGTCACGTGACGCTCAATGGCGGCCCCGGGGGCGGCGCCCTACGGCAGTCGCGCTGCCTCGCCCGCTGGGGCCACACGTGTCGCTCCGCCACCGACGCCCGAGTGCTGCCGGGAACGCCCGAGTTCTGCCGATTGTGCAATCAGCTGAGTGACATAATCAATGCAGTAAGTTCGATAAGTGATATGCGGATTGCTATTATATAATGTGTGTAGCAGGCTTAAGCCATGGACGTAAAAAAACCCGGACGGATTCTTAACCGTAGACGTAAAGTCGCACGTAGTCTATACGCAGCTTTGTGTCAGTTGGCCAGGCTGATTGTATTTACACGGTTAATAATGAATTCAGTAATGAAAAATAACTGTCTAGTTAGCTAATCTTATCACTGGTGGAAGCACTTTAAAACCGTGTAACAGTCAGGCAGGCTAACTGTAAAGACACAAAGTTGTTATACTGAGATGGGACTTCGTCCGATTTTTTTTATGTCCAAGGTTCAAGCGTGCCAAATTCGAATCCGAGATATACTCGTACAAAGTCAAATCATCAACTAATTTTCCCTCTGAAGAAAAATGTTAGATTATAATATACAAATGTATGTAAACAATGTAAGTAACCGGAGAGAGAGCAAGTAATAAGCTTCGATCCGAGTGGTCAGTAACAAAGGAATTTTCATCCTGATCCTACACGTATGGAACCTTTATAGACGTTGTTTCAAAATCCATTTATGGCGCGGGCGTAGTACACTTTTGCGGGATAAAATATCCTGCTGTCTATATTCTTTCCCGGAAGTCGAAATATCACTATTCTAAATTTCATTAAAATCCGTTAAGCGACTTAAGTGGTAAAAGGAAGACAGACAGACATTTATGACGTATTAGTTGATGCCTGCAACTTTGTTTCGCGAACACGCTTATATGAGAGACGTGCGTACTAAACTAGAGTGCACACATGCATCCGCATGCGGTCCGTTTTCATGGAGATAATCTACTAAGTCATATATACTCTGCGTATTGCATATAAAAATAAGGCGAAAAAGCAGGTACACGGATCACCCAGGGACCAGGAAGTAAGGCGAGAAACGTCTCAACAATAGATAATTGGAGATTGAAGGAGGTCATTGACAATCGGAGACCTTCGCGATTTTCCGATAAAGTAATTTTTAATTCTGAACTGTTGGAGGGCTGTTGAGATTTTTTCCTCTTCGAATTTTATATTTCCCATCGTACCGTTTCAAAAGTCTTGGAAAGCTGAATATTTGAATATTCTTGGAAACCCTTGCGCAACAATTCGCGTGGGAACCGTACATTTCTCCGGAACTAAATGTATAGATCGTTTCCCGAGACTCTGAGACTGGATTTCACCTATGAAATTGTGGTTTGTGCATTCTGAACCGATTAAATAGTAAACGCGTTTGTAATACCTAATCGGACTTCATTGACATAAACTAAACGCGTTCATGGCAAACCCTGCTCGGGTTGAGTAACCAAAGTATGAAATGAAAGTTTTCACGAAAAAACACACATTAACGCGAGAAAAACCACGAGCAAGAGCTAGTCTTTATACTATGATATTAACATAAATATGTTTATAACGATAACAACGGAAAAGCCTCTCAAGTTGTTATTGGAAAAGTTCCCGCAGTAAGAACTGGGAGAACAAAATATAAAGTTTATATTTCTTTTAACCTAATTTTCAGTATTAACGGGCTTTTTTGAATTCTTTTATTGATGTGTTGTAGATGATTACACGGAAATGTTTCTATTTCAAGTTTTAAGCGCTTCTTTTATTTCTTATATTATGGAATATATAGTTTATCAGAGTATATAGAACCAAGTATATCCTCACAGAACAAACCGCGCGACTTGCATTTGTGTGCCTTCTATGCGACGCCGCACCTCACTAACTTAAAAAAAATCTCGTAATAAATATGCGCTAGTTTCGTGCACCAAAAAATTTATATTATTTATATAAAATAGAGCTTAAGCGAGTAAAAGCTGGTTTAAAATATACGTACTCGTATAGGACGCGTAATGATTTGCAACTGTTCAATTTTTTTGCTGCACCTGTGCAATTTTATATTTATCATATTGCATAATTCGATCACAAAAAATATGCTAAGTTTACAATATTACCTAACCGAACGGACAAAAAATGTAAGTGAAAAAACTCAAGGTTACCAAAGTGGGTACGGTCGTTGATAACCTAAACCAACTTTTTTCAACATCCTCAAATTAGTGACGTGTTACTTAATATACATACAATTCCTTGCATTGCAACGCGCGTTTTTTGCTCATATCTCAAAAAGTACTTTTTGTACATAGCGACATTTCAGCTCGAGGAAGGCAGTATTATTTTTCATCCACTCATATCTTCACTGTTAACCGACTCTTAAGCCCGATTCGAGCAAACTAGATATTACACGAGTGTGACTATTCTTGGAATTATTTTACTCTTTGAATTATTTACTCAATGACTCCCGGCCCGGCACGCTCCGTCAAAGTGTGCGCGTACATTAAAGTTGCATTATATGCTTGTTTCTGGAGTGATTTTCGAGCAGGTTTGAGCATAGAAATGTTGCTTGAGGCATAGCGATGATTCAGAAATAAGTAAAAAGCCTTAATGTTTGTATCAAGTTTTGAACAAAATAAATTAAACATTTAAAGGTGGCTCTAGTATAATAAATATGTTTTTTGCTATTTATTTCCTTGATGATAGATCGATAAATTCGATGCGCTACTCATCGGCAGCGTTGCCGAGCGGTCTAAGACGCTGGTTTATCGCACCTCGACCGGTCTCAAATCCTACATATACAATTCTACAAAATTAGTTTTTGCCAATTTATTGCTCTCTGCTGGTATGGAACCCTTCGTATTCGAGTCCAACTTGCGATTGTCCGGTTGACTATTTCCAAGTTATTTAAAGAATAGATTATGCTCGGTATTTTATTGCTATGAAATGACATTGACTTTGAAATTTTTTCGAATTCGAATTTTTTCGAAATTTGACAGTTTGGTCGAATCCGTACTTAGGCGTATAAAAGTATTATGCAAACAGTATATATTAAGCACTGTATAATTAATTTTGTTTTCGCTTTGATTGAGTTTAAAATTACAGCGGTAATTTATAATAACAAAACCTCTTTATTTTAATTTAATTTAATTAAATATATTTTTCCCGACGGGTCCAATTATAACCGAAGCATGTTAATAATATTATAATTATAGTACCTATTCATCATCATCAATTTTAACTGGCGTGTTTAATGTTTTTCCGACCTTACCCTATTTCACATTCATAGGGTCGGTCCCGTATCGCGTAACTAAGAGAGTTTTCACATCGCACGGCGACCGTCCGGCGACAGCTTGAAGCCCGTGCTTATTAATTACAAAAACTTTACACGCTCTCATAGGGCAGAATGTTGGATCCACTCAATATATTGTAACACATTTCATGCAATAAATATTATTATTATTATGAAAAAAAAACGGTGACCGTCTCAGGGACTTGTGTTATAGTCGCTTTCATTTTTGCGTTGGATTTTTTTTTTGGATTGCGCCCGTGTTCATATGGGCGCAATCCTGCACGGATCCATGCGGTGAACTTATACAGTACGGAGTCCAACTCGCACTTGTCGGTTTTTACAACCGACAAGTGCGAG
>JAOTAV010020051.1:0-23394 GCA_026546445.1 Cyclargus thomasi
TTACGTTTAACACTTCTTATATTTTGATGCAGTAGGTTAAAACCATTTATAAATTTTGACAAGAAATTTTGGCAGTGGTCTACTCAGCATAAGACGTCACAATCAATATCGGATCTCTCTAACTGGCTACTCTAAAGGCTTTTAATTTTGTTGTTTTCAATTTTATCGAAAACTGATTGGGCTACATCGTTTTTCAATAACGAAAGATTTATTAAAACAAATAATAAAAAAAAACATTCATATTCCCTATTATTTCTATTTCAGGAGCTAGCGGTAAGGTGCTTCAAGAAGTTTCTGGAATACAACTACGGTGCAGCCTGGCAGCACCTGCGGCGGCTCTGTAATAACCAGTGCGCCCTCGAGCCCCCGAACGTGTGTGACGAGCCTACCATCCAACTGGAGATCGTCTACGGCACGCCTTATGAAACATCTGACATGGATTTCGACAGCAACGTACGACTGATCTTCGATATTAAATAGACTTAAGCCGTCCGCGTCCTAACTGTCTAATGACGACCTGGGCGGGACAAATGAAGGTATTATTTATTGGCTGTTCAGCACGAGTTTATTGAACTTAACAGCTATTTTTGGCCTGAAAAAAGTAAGGCTATTTGGCTTGATAAATGAAATTTTTTAGTAGTACATTTGATTGTTGAAAAATTTAGCGGCCTCGTTATACTGTAAACACTAACAACTCATTGCGAATTTATTCTAGTGAAGAATGTAATTTGTGTAAATTATAACTATCCTAGTCCTTGTCATGTTCGGAAATTACAATTAAATGCTGTCGTATTTTTTACGATCTACACGTTGAATTCGGCTTTAGGAAGTGTAAATAAAAACTCAGTACAGGCAGTAGGTACTTATTTTATTTTTTATTGATTTATAAAAACAAAATAGTCACTAAAACTAATAACCAGAAACAAATATCCCATTAGTTATATATTGGCTCTCGCACAACTCACGCTTAGCTCCCTGACGTCACAAAAAAGTGGTAGAACGAGATATATTATAATTATATAAAAATAAGTCGAGATTTCCTTCCTGACGATATAGCTCCAGAACGCTCGAACCGATTTCCACGGTTTTGCATTCGGTGCAAAGGTCTCGGGCTCCGTGAGATTTGTAGCAAAAAAAAATCAGGAAAAATTTCAAGAGAAAATTTCCTACGCGAACGGAGTCGCGGGCAACAGATAGTAATTTCAACAAAATCACTCCTCTACTTTTTTGGAGCTTCAGCAAGCTAAGCCTGACTGCACCTTGACTATATGTTCGTCCTTGTTATCCTAAATTTTTATTAACCACTTGTATAAACAATTTTTTCTAACACCAGCCACACATTATAAGAATTTCTGATAGGAAAGATTTTGACGCCCCAGCGGCACGCACTCTGTTCATTAGTCTTGGTTTGGACCCCGTATATAGCATGTGGGTATTTTTATAGGCTTTTCTATAGTATATGACAGGCGTCCGAAATTATTGTAAAGTGCAGCAGGATTAAGGAGATAGTGCCAAACATTGATATGAAAAATACATGCACTCGAATTCGGCGAACCTAGGTGCTATCGAAGGCTAAACTAGACCCTATAGTTCACTTGTTAATTCTTATATTCACGTATAAATTGATATTGAAATTAAGACTTGACTATGTTGTAACTCGAATGTGTTGTTATTGTAACAAATCTATTGGTGCCATGAATTCTAGTCCATTAATTGTAGTTTTTTATTTAATCTTGTGTTGTATTAGTATGCAGGAGATAATAAAATGCAGAAAACATTTTTAAAATCCTTACAAGGCATAAAACTTTATATTTATTTATGTAGTAAATTTTATGTCAAACAACGTTATAAATGAAAACGACGCATTGTAAAGTTGAAAATTCTTTATTAAATGTATCTAGTTATGACTTTTTGCCTAAATTGTATATATTCTAAGCTAATCTTTTGGTAACTTAATAACAAGTAGAACCATGTGGCAACAGTCCAAAATATTTCATTTAAACTTAAGCTTTGTATATACTCGCAAAGACTGTTCGGATTTTAATGTTAGCTGTTAAAATTAGAATACTAATTTATCATCTAAATTCCTGTTGTCTTGGTGTACGTAGTTTCAGATGTGGCCATTTTAAATCATAGAAACAACAGCTTGAGTGTATTTTTAAGGTAAGCACATATTTGGACGCACCGCAGGCTTTGGAAATTGACTTAAGAAACGGTCTTGTCAACATTCTTACTGGCGTTATTTTCATTGAAGGCTTTACATCCATACCCCATAATATTGTCATCGATGCGCCAAAATATGCAACTCTTAGATGGAGGTAACATGATTAATCTTGCATCAGTTCAATCCATCAATTTGATCAGGAATGAAAGAAGAATGATTATCTCACCAGTTTATGACGGAATCATCATTTTAAGATGGAGTTCTCAGTCTTCAGATCATAGATATTGATCCGTCTTTCTTATGGTGTGGTACAAGTATACTTTCACCTTAATATTGCGATTTTAAAAATATTTAATAATTCCATACATACATTAATTGATGTCGAAAAGTACAGTGTAAATTAAAAATACACTTACGATTATAAAAAACAACTGATTACTCATACAATGTATGCACAAAGTATAAAAGTCTCCTTATGATAGGTATTATTTGCTTACATAAGTTTATTATTATAGTAGGTGCAGATGTATTTTGTATTTAAAAGTACTACATCATAAGTCTTATTTTTTGGTGTTTATATAAAATTATTTTAACCTTTAAAATGAATACACTGTCTGAATTTTGTGACTTCAATGACTGCTATATGTACTACTTGTGAATAATTTACACGATTCATTAATTAATATAAGTGTATCTGTATAAATACTTTGTAAATAAATTATAATTTGAATGATCTTGGAATGAATGTTGATATTTTAATTTATTTAATTTAATAAATATTTTTTACAAATGTAGGTATATAATTGCACTAGCTACATGAACATTTATTGCTGTATCGTTCGACCCACTGCGACCATTCTCAATTATAATACGCAAAACAAAAACAATGTTTAAACAAGAAAAACAGTAACATTGTACTCAGTCCTATCAAGCTTAGAGGCCTTTTTTAAAAGTACACACTAAGGCCAGGCCCTTTTACAGTATAAACAACAAATTCCCATGAAAATTTTACAATTTTCAGATCAATTTGAAGCAGAAGTCAAATACAGAAATCTAAAAATTTAAAAACATTACCGCAACCATCAACTGAAGAATTCAAAATAAATAAAGTATGTATAACCCTTTCACCAAGCACACTGTCTCTGGGTATTCAACAAATATACCTAAGCTATTCACAATCACATTTCTATAGTATATGCAAATAATTTACCTAAAAAGTTTCGAAGAAATTTGAACTGTATGTTAATGGCAGAAATTTACGATACAAAGCACTGAAATAACTTGACTACAATTCATGTATACCATTTGTTCAATTCTAAATATAAGTAAATAATTATAGAAAAACAGTTTCAAAACTATCACAACAACAACAGAACATAAATAAAACAGTATTAGTGTAACAGGATAAGGATTCAAACACGGACTAAAGATTTATATTAATAAAAGTATTGTCTGCTTATTGCAATATCTGACAGAACATAATCTATAATTTAAAGTAAGGCAGTTGCAAGCATGGTTTGTAAAATAATACTTAAATGCTATTGTGAAAAAAAATACTCATTCCTTTAAATTGTCATTCTTAGCAATGTAAATATAGTGTATGTCTGTCATACAACATTTCTGAGACGTGTGAGACTAAAATGTTTATTCATAGATGTGTCTTATGTTATTATTGTGATAAAACTGTGAAATGCCAGAGTTTGTTTTATTTCACACCTAGCGATTATACACTTTTATGAGGCATTTTTACTAGGAAATTGAATTTGAAATGCTTGTCAAGATGTTTTGTAAAATTTGTAAACTATGTAAACTACATAAAACGCAAACACAAGTCTACCAAGGACATGTCAGTTTGGTTACAACAATCGCATAACTTTACATTGGAATCTTCCGCCAATTCTTATTAGCAGCATCACTGCCTTATGCGTGTCATACGAAATGTGAAAAATGCAGTTTAAAACTAAAACGACCTATACAGCAAACACTAAACACTCCTCACCATTCCAGAGAACAGAGTCTTCATAAGGCCGATTTTACACTTACGCCGACTATTTGACCACTTCGCGTCATTACAAAAAACATATTATATACCCTCGAATAAGAAACCTCCTTTTTGGAAGTGGTTTAAAAACGCTTCCTAGAATCAGAAGAATTGCTAGAATCGTCAACGACGCCTGTACGCGTGCGGTCGGTGTAAAACTAAAATCAGTCTTAAACTGCTAATACTTTGGTACGTCACTATTTCACATAACGATACAGTTCAAATTCCCTGTCCACTATATACATCACTTCCACGCCTGCTTGAGCATCTTCCGCGATGCGAAGTATTTGGTACTGTATGTGGCTACGAGGAGGGCGACCAACACTATCGTTATCAGATAGTAATCGAAATCGTCTTTCAGAAGATCGAACGTCTTCGACGGAGCCACTCGCGTGTAGTAGAGATCTGTAACAACAAAGATTCTAAAATTAAACAAAGTTATTTGTGACACCAGGGAAATGTTTAGTTTTTAAATTTTTATAAACGAAGATTTATTTAGGAGAGATCGAAGACTTAATTTGCGTAGAACTGACATTAATAAAACCGTTTAAAAAGTTTGCCAGTGAAAACTGACCTTAATCAGAAATTAACCTCTTTTACAATAATTATTATTAAGTCAAATAATACAAGACACGACTTGTACATTTATTCACTCATTCATGTATCCAGTTAGGCAGTTACTTCAATTCAACAAAAAATCATCATATGATAACATCATGAATACCTAGTTCGGTAGTTAAAGAAAATGATATGGGCATAAAGCCCATAGACGTCTCGAAGATTTTTAATACAAAAAATATAATACCTAGTCCAGTAGCGAGAACAAGACTGGTGGACTCTAGTCCTGCAGGTGCGGCGTGTACGGCGGCGAGACGCTCGAGCGTGCGGTTGTAGTTGACGGCGGCGTCCGCGGGCAGCGGCAGCTCTGGCGCGTATGGCAATGTCCCCTCCCCGCCCTCGCCCGACCCCGCTCCCCCCATCGCCCCCAAGCGCCGCGCCTCCAGCAACGCCCACGGTAACTCCACTATGCTGCCCGTCGACAACCCCACTGAAATTAAATGCCAAATAGTTACGCTTTGCCTATAAATAGGCTAGTCGACTACTTTTTTTTATTGTTGGTTATAAAAGACGCCCGAAAAATAAAAATATTGGTGAAAGAATGACGCCGGTAGCTTAAATTGTCTCGGAGATATGGAAATTTAAAAATCACATAAAATTGACCTTCCTACAACGCACCATACAAAACGATACCTAGTTAGTAGGTGACGTCACTTCTAGGTAGTTTGTACGCGCCACGGGAAGACTCTGTTCCATAACTATGTTAAATATTGCTTTTATGATTTTGTTAATTGCCTAATTTTTCGAATGGTATATAAATATTTAAAATTTCTAGTACTAAAAAAAAATTACTTGCCTGCCCAAATTGGAAGTCTTCTTACAAAAAATATATAGAAGTTATTAAGCTGAAATTTGGGAGATACTTATTTTCTATATCTTAATCTTATTCTTTATATTTTAATATAAATTAGCGAATTTTTGACCTTGTCGACATCCTATTTGATGATATATATATTTTTTTATTTCTCAATTTTTTTTTTGAGACAAACTACAATATTATATATTTTATTAATTTTTTATATAATACTCGCGACCCAAGTGCCTAGGCACACGCATCGGGCACTCTCTCAGCACAGCTCGCACAGCACTCTTGCAAACTCCGATACGGCTTGAATAAAATACTAAACTCCATTCGCCGTAAGTTGGGACAAATCTTCAAGTAAAATGTCATAAATTGTATTAAATTCCGTGGCTAGTTATTTTGTACAGACTATACAATAAAGCTAAAACTCACGCAG
Source organism: Cyclargus thomasi (assembly GCA_026546445.1). Taxonomy (NCBI): domain Eukaryota; kingdom Metazoa; phylum Arthropoda; class Insecta; order Lepidoptera; family Lycaenidae; genus Cyclargus; species Cyclargus thomasi. The sequence continues at coordinate 6,062 of JAOTAV010020051.1, forward strand.
CAAATGAGTGTCGGCGAGCTGTCGGCGCGTGTGTGTGAGTGTTGCGGCAGCGGGAGTGGCGGGCAACACATACGCCGCGCGCCGCACGCTTGCCGCGCGCCATTCCGCCCATGAGCTAAACGCCGCGCCCGGCTCGCTCCACCGAGTAGGGCCCTCGTATAGCTCCATTGTGGCTGCAGAAAAAATATTAGTCTTTATTAATTAAGTTAAAAAAGTTTTATTTTATACGTAGAACTGCTTATTATACCCGTACAATATTATTTACTAAAAAAAATTGACGTCATTCTAAAATAGCTATTAACTACTGGCTATCGTACGCGTGAAACTTTATAAATAATCCCGTTTTTACAACATTTTTTTAAATACTGCTTGGCTTCAATTGGTCGTAGCGTGAAGTTATAATATAGCCTATAGTCTTCATTATAAATGGACTAACCAATACGAAACAATTTTTTTACAATTTCGGCCAGTAGTTCCTGAGATAAGCGCGTTCAAACAAACAAAAAACGCTGCAGCTTTACATTATTAGTTAGTAGTAAAATTCTAAACCTAAAGCCTATCTATATTTCTATATTTTAGCCTATCTTAAACCTAGACACGAACCGATTTCAACTCGTCGATGCTTATCGTTGCGGTATAGATACGCGAGGCAGTTGTCTGCATGCACAGCTAGCGGCAGTGCGCTCGCTCGCCGGTGCGTCGCGCCTGCAACCACCGCGCCCGTCACGCCATCTAGCGCCACGCTCACCACTTCTGCGGATAAAAAAAATAAAAAACTATATCCAACACAGCTCCTTAATAAATTATTATGCAAAAACAAATCCGACTGCGTATTTATATCATTTTACTTTGGAATTTAAACAACAAGTTATCTATATTTCTAGAATGGCTATTTAAACCCTTCAATTTGAAACCTCCTTGCCCAATACTGTCGGAAAAAAATTTGGAACCGCCATTTTTTTATTTTTATGTACCCTATGTCACTCGCGCTATCAAGAAGAATTTAATGACACTAAAATCCAGCAAGTCGTTCAGACAGTAGCAGGGAACATAGAAATCTATATACATACGCTCTAAAAACATAACCCACCTATTAGGGCAATCGAGTAATTACATTAAAGTAACTGTAAGTCTTTATGATCTCAACAAATACCATCGGCACCTCGATCCCTCCTCTGCAGCACTAGCAGCAGCAGTGCGGGGTTGGTGTACTTGTACAGAACGGAGCGGTCGGGCAGCGCGCGGCCCGGTGACCGCACGTCCGCCGCGCGCGCCGCAACCGCCGCCACTACGTGCGCGCCCGTACCGCCCGGCAGGGACGACCACGTGCGAACCGCTGTCAGCTCCTACGATGAACAGGGTAAAGTAATTTGGGACGTTTTAAATTTATAAAAGGTATTTTATTTCTTTATTATTAAAAAAAAAAGGTTAAGACTAATGTATGTGGGGAATCGGAATGCGTTATGCGACACGGCATAGAACTGTTACTAGAGAGAACTGGAAGTGAACTGTAGCGTCTGGAAGTGTCGCATTAGTGCGGTCTGAAATTAAATATTTCATGAAATTAAAATGCTACCTTTCCATTATATCTCAGGGCGTAGCCTTCGACTTTGCCGGTCTCCTTCTCGGCGACATACATGTACATGTTCTGCACTAACGGAGCAGCGGAATGTGGTAAAACCTGAAAATATTTTGCGAGCTTTAACTTGTACTTAAGTATTGTATTTGCCACATTTAATCCCATCAACTCTAAACTATTTCGTTAATGTCTCTGTGTTAATAGATATTGTAATATTTTCAACATAAGAAACAATACAACACATTATATGTAAGTAGGTACCATCTATTGATAAATTCCCAACTCCTCAATGGATTATGCAACTAACAAAATATGGTTACTTTTGACGCTAATTTTAATTATCCAAATTTTGACATTTTGTACTAATTTCTGCGCCTTTATTTGCTCTTTACAAACATTATACCTGCACAGCGTCGTCTTCATCTAGCAGCAACAGCGCGCGCAGCCTGGTCGCGAGCGGTGCGGGCGCGAGCGTCGCCTGACGCACGCGCGCGCTCGCTGCGTACCGCCCCTCCTCCGCCAGCTCGCCCGTCAGCGGGTTGACACTTATTATGTAACCGTTACCTGTGTCCTGCAATTATAAAAATCAAAAACGTCAGTTGGCGTTGCATCGTGGCGCATCGATAAAATGGAATGAATTTTTAAATGAATCAAAACTAAATATATATGCGCGCGGTACTATGTGTGCGTGCGCCTGTGAATTCATGTGCGCAGTAGGCGTCGTTCGAGTAAAGAAAATTTACCCGTACATAGAGCCGCGCGCACAACCGAGTTGAACTGTCAGTAAGACACTCACCACATGTTTCCCTACGACGGAGACGACGGCGTCAGCGGGCGGGTGTCTCGCCGTGCGCCGCGTGAACACCAGCGCCGACTCGGAGTTCAGGTCTGCCTCGTACCGCGCCCACAGGATACGGCCGGACAGGTTGTCCATGCCGAAAATCTGTCGATGTCATGATTCATATGCAATACTTTATATTCTTGCATATATGAAATATTTACATGCAGTACACTATAGTAAATATTGCACATCTACCACAGGAAATTTGTGTATTTTATACTAAGAATAAACAGAATCCTAAATAGATACATACCAAATCACAATAATTGTTTCAACAGCTTCTTATAGATGCCGGAATTTTTGTATTTTGTGCGAAGGAGGCAACGCTCTACGTAGCGATTATTATACGTCTCATACGTCTCATTAGTCGATTTCTCAAAGGTCGATGTGCAATGTTTATCTCCGGGTACTGTGTTTATTGAGCCTATGATTGAACCTATGATTTATTGAGCCTGGACTGGCGTTAGTCCTACCAGCGCCCTGGGCGAGATTTCTTGGTCACCGGTCTTTTATTTAGGGTGCGGGGTCCGATTTTGACCGCCCAACTATTTAATGGAAATCGCTTTTCGTGACGTTATAACAAAGTACTGAAATCGGCAAACAAACAATTTTTGTGTCAAACAACAAGTTTCAAACTTTCGGACGTTCGGTGTGGTTTCAAGCAATTTTACTTTTACCCTTGTCATTTAAAGTAAACTTTACCGGTTTCCCCTGACACGGCATATACCTTTCCAGACCGAGTGACGAGTACGATGACCTTGTGCAGGTTGAAGTAGTCGCGGACCAGTTCGTCGGAGTCCTCGGCACTGTCGAGCCCGCTCGTCAGTTTCATCAGCTGTTGGTACTGCGTGTACAGACGGCGTGTGAACGCGGACCATACGGAGCCTGGATATCGCAAAATAATACAGTTCGTACGGTCTGAAGCTATAAACAGTGCGCTTAGTCAGTGATTTGATGACTAGTAAGCTAATTATAATTCATCAAATTACATTTGGAACACACTGATTACTATAAGAGCAGTTGATAATGAACCATATTGCGGATCCAAAAAATTTGGTCGCGTTAGGTCAAACCCAGCCGACAGACCAGACTTACAAGTAATTGACATATTGCGACCAAATGACGTACGTAACTGGCTCTGTATCAATTTCTGCGATGGTACCTGCTGTAACTTTTCGTTGCAGAGTCACAACGAAAATTAATAATCACGCAGACATTTGTTTTTAGTGCCACACAATACTGTATAGTATGTTGGCTCTGAAATAGTATTTATAATTAAGCACACGAAAATTTCGCCTTTCGAGAGTTAATAAAAAGGAAACAGCTGTTTTACATACTTATAAGGTTGCACCAAAGATTTGTTAGTACATTCTAAAATTCGGAGGAAAAAAGAAACTGGTGATAAACTAAAATAAAACTTTTCTAAGACACACACAGGCTAATATTTTGTACAATTAAGACGAGACCGCGACGCGACACGACACTACACGTTCCATACAACAGACGTAAAATATCATGGGCAGAGCTCCCAAACCGTTTTTAAGACACAAGCAAACGATTCGAAATGCTGCATCCTACTTTAACAAACGTATCGGCATCGAGCATATAACCAACTAGCTTTTTCCCGCGGCTTCGCTCGCAATAAGAAGTATTTTCATACAAACTTTCAAACCTTATTTCACACTCTGGGAGTAAAATTACATAAAACGCTTAGACACGTGTTTTTATTTTTTGAATCAGCAGCTCAGAAACAAATTTTAGGTCTCTAACTTAAGAAATGAAGAAGTTTCGTTAAAAAAATCATAGAAACTTTAACCCCATTTCACCCACTTAGGGGAATTATTTAAAAAAATTGTTAAACACGTATCCATTTATTTTGAATCAGTAGTTCAGAAATAAAATTTCACGTCTTTAACTGAACAAATGACGAACTTTCATACAAACTTTCTTAGAGGTTGAATTTTTAAATTTCTTTTTTTTTACCCAATAAAAAAATCCTACTCACCAATTTTCATGGCTGTAGTTTTAACGGTTTTTGCTCGGCGATGATGAATCAGTCAGTACTTATTATTTTAAATAAGAAGTAATGTGAGCCATCCGTGTCTGAAACTTATCAGTGTTTCGGCACTGATAAATTGACCGCCAATCAACTAACACCGCACTAAAAAAGTACGCACGAGAGACCTGTGTGTACGTACCCCGATACTTCCGACCAATCAGAGTGCAGTGGCTTATTATTACATATTATTACAAAATAATCAATGTGGGGGTGCTATGAAATAGTAATAGAACACATATCGACAAAAAAAAGTTGTCTGTAAGCTCTAATCTCAGGAGGTACTGGGCGGATTTGAATAAATCTTTTTCTGTTTGCCCAGACCTAATAGCTATTATAAGGTCTGGGCAACATATAGGATACTTTTTATTCCGGGAAAATGTACGGTTGCCGCGTGATATACAAAATTTTTGCTCAACAAAATTGCAGCGTGCATTTTCTTGTACAATCAGAGAACTTGAAACAGATCCAGATCGTCGATCATTCAGTTTCCCTCATTGTACTTTGAGGATAAAGCAGTATTGCCCTAATAAAAATATTAAACAAGCACGCCACGTTATCAACCGTGACGGACCGCCCGCCCGTAGCGCCGACCTGAGAGTAGAGCTCCAGTACCTCTACCACGATTTTGAAGCAATAGTATTTGTAGATATTCGATAGCGACTAAATAAATTTTTAGTATGGCAATTTTAGTTACGCATTTGACCGCTAGAGGCACTGTAAAATTGTGTCACACTAAAAATTTACGTAGTTGCTATCGAGTATCGACAAATACTATTGCTTCAAACTCGTGGTAAAGCCACAGATTCGCGTTTGTCAGTTCTATGTGACGTGAACTGTCGCTGCCACGCAGTCGCTTTTTGTCTCACCTCTATCAACATTTGTTACAACACACAATACAAAACCTTGCACAAACTACTTGCTACTCACTAGTCTCCTTCGCAGCTAGAAACAAATAAAGTCCTGGTAAATGCTCATTCAAAATAAATTCATGATCAACTTAAACCTCTTTTCAAACTACACAAGTAATATTTTCTTGACAAATCTTAACCAAATAATATGGGTCCAACATATGCGCATAATCATTCTCTCTGATGTCTTCTTTACCTCTATGGGTAACTAGGAACCGTCCAGAATGTACATCATACACCTTGATGCAGGTGTTCACTTTCTGGAACTGTTCCAGCTGTCACTGCAGCAAACTTTTTTTTGCCAAGCTGTATATGGGCGATATTATGTAATTCTCACCTTCCTTTCCAAACTCAGTCTCCAGTTCAGCATCAGTGTCGGAGACTGGCAAGTCAACAAACTCCACAGCTACCACGTTAGCTAGCGCCTCCTGACGGGACCAAAGTGTGCGACCTGCAAGACAATAGTTTAAGCTATTTAACATATTATTATGAGGTAAACGAGCAGATGAGTCACCTGATGAAATTGAAAAATATGTGCATTTATCGTCTTTGCCATTTCCCTTGAAACTTTATTTTCTATAAACCTCACGGAGCCTGCTATAAACCTAACAAATGATAAACCGTGGAAATCGGTTATTGCGTCAGGAAGGAAAACCGGCTTATTTTTATATCAAAGATAGGCATATTTCTTTTTTTCTTACCAGTCTGCTGCATGAGATGCACGGCGTCATCAGCAGCACCGATCAACAACCTGCACACATGCTGCTCCCTGCCGCTCTTGGAGCACATGCCCGCCAACAACTCAGGCTCTGGAACATTAAGCTTCTCTGTGCTGGTTATCTCCGGTATCACCTTCCCTGTCTCTATGCTATGAGCACGCAGGAAGAAACCCTGAAAATATATATTTAGTAAATTTAATTATTGTTATTAACTTTATTTTAGACTTAAGGCCTGTTTACTGCTTACTGATAAGTGTCGGATAGTCTTGCCACAACTTTTTTTGACAAATATGGTATGGAAATACTGTTAAAAAATTGTGGATAGCTTATCAGAAACTTATCAGTAAGCAGAGAAACAGGCCCTTACAGTTGTCAGTAAGTAGTGACACAGTTATGTAGAGTGTCTGCTCAATAGTGGGTAGACCTTTTATTTGCAATAAAGAGGCTGCTAGGTATGAACCAAGATATAGGCATGTATTAATTAGACATTCTCGGATCTCAAGTACACAATATAGAGAGAGGCAAATTAGAGGGAGAGTCATGCCTTGGCACATGGACCAGCTTGTCAGGAGACATACCACGGCTTTACATAAACATGTATAAAATAGCAATTGCCTTTTAGCTAATGTATGCTCAAATTATGTGCTATTGAATAGTAATGCAACCAAAAATTAATAAAAGAAAAAATTATTCGGGTTTTCCTTCCTGACACTATAGCACTAGAAAACCCAACCAATTTCCATGGTTTTGCATTCATTGGAAAGGCTCCGTGAGGTTTATAGCAAATAAAATTCAGGAAAGAAATCAAGAGAAAAGCAGGAAAATCATTTTTCACAATTGGACCATCTTTGATATATTATATCATGCACTACAACAGTTATTGACAGCTACTCATTATACTCTGCTTAGTTAATTTATTATGTGGGTTTCGTTTACTTATCTTTGTTACCACATGGACGGAGTGACGGGTAACAGCAAGTTATTAATAATATAAATTATATTCTACTGGAGGAATAGTGACCAACCTTATTCTCTTCATTCCAAATCTGCAGTAGCATTGGTCCCTCTACTCCGTCTACAACACCTGCACTGACTGTAGCGTCACTCACTTCCATACTAAGAGGTTCAAACTTATTGTTCCTTAGTAGAATAATCTTTTTATTGTCAACAATGAAGCCTGGGATTGAGCTACCCTCCAGTTCTCTGAGCTCTCCTCCTACACCATTATTAAGGTTAATAAACTCTGATAGCGGCTTGCTCAGAATTTGTACAGCATTGGATGTGACATCTAGTGACAGTAGAAGCTGGTTTCCAGCGCTGCCCGAAACACAACTGTAGTATGGTGCCGTTACAACACATCTAAAATAAGAAATTACATTTTTTTATATCAGACATTTGGAGTACATATTTTATTCATCATCTTAAAGAGATTATATAAACTTTCAACTAAATATAAACATCATTAACTTTTATAATGAATTGAAAAATAAGGTTTTATAGTTTTTCTTAAAGGCCACTGAATATGTTACTTTCCTTACCCTTCATTAGTCCATTGAGCAGGCAATTTAGAAGTGGACCCTCTGTTAGATCCGGAAACCAGATTATACATGGATACCTCCAAGTGGGAGCCAAAGAACGGCAGCAAGTTAACCAGCATGCCATTCTGTACCCACCACTCTGCATACTCTGCTCTGTAGTCATCTTGGAGTGTCAAAGACCACTCCCAAAGCAGAATTCCTTAAATAAACAAAAACTGTGGTATTGCTTCAAAATTTATAGTATATTCTTAATATACTTGTATCTAATCATAATATACATAAAAATCATGTATGTTTGTCATTGAACTCCTGCATCTAGCATGCATGGCCTAATGGGTAAGACCTAAAAAAACCTTTGGTTCGCACTCAAAAGGGTGCAGGTTCGAGCCCCGGTGTAGGCGTACCAATAAGACATTTTTCGATCTCAAGTACATAATACCGATTCTCATTGCCGTGGGTGAGCCATGCTTCGGCACGAATGGGTTGGCTCGACCGGAGTGATACCACGGTCTCACAGAAAACTGACGTCAAACAGCGTTTTGTTCAGTGAGTGAGTTCACCGGTGACCCAACTTCCCTAACCCCTTATCCCAATTCCCATTCAATATTTACTCATAGAGGCTGATAATGCACTTGCGACTCTTCGGATGTTGCAAATGTCCATTGGCGAAAGGCAGTTGCTTTCCACCAGGTAACCCGTCTTGCCCCCTAAATATCATTAAAAAATAAAATTGGGTGGGTGTTTAGGAGATTTTAGAATGATTTAGACTTTAGATTTACAAACACAGATCAGCAGGACAATATCTGCTGTGTCCCCTAGTAAATTTATGAGTTTCCCTTGTGGTTGACCACAATATTACTGACGCATCTTATGCTGGTGATCAAAATTATGTCTTTTAATAAATGTGAATTAAACACTTGCAATGTAACACTACAAAAGTGATTTATTGGGGGAACTATCTCTCTGTAGTTAAATTGGTTCTTCCTGCTATAAGTTGAATGCCCCAACATGCAAATCTTGTTCCTGTTGTATAATTTTGAGGAGATGAAGTTAAAAAGACAAGAACTTTAACTGACACTAATAAAAATAGGCATGGAGAAATGGACTATCCTTAATGTAAATACAGAATGTCTTGCCAGTGGTAGATTTGCCAGTAGAAACAATTAACAGAGACCTTATTTTCATAGGTATTGCAAATATGCATATTATAAACTTATTACAGTACTTAATAATTAAACCTCAGCAACATAAAAAATTCTTTCACATAAAAAATACCATGTTCCCTTCCCATCAGAACTGGAGGGCTGCTACCCTTGATAAATGAAAACCTCTATAATTTATAGGTATTTCAAACTAGCCAATATCTAACACTTACCCGTGTTAGTGTCCCAGCCTCTGACAAGGTAGGGGTTGGATCCCGTCACAGTGGTGACCTTGTCAGCTACATGCAGCAGCTGGATGTTGCCGCTGGAGGCCGTCTCAAACACATGCCTCCACACCACCTGACCTGGAATTTTATATGTTTTCTTTGATGTGATGTGATGATTTCAGCAAGAAAATTACTCATCCTTTAATGTACGAAAAACACAAAAAAATATTATTGACATACGTGTAAATTTGTGATAATGATATTGATACTGTATTAAATATGTAAATAAAATGACAGCAAACAGACCAGTCTTCATGTTCAGAGCAGCCAGAACATTCTCCTCAGTCGCAACTATTATCTTCTTTGCCGTTGAGACTGTATCGAATTGGGCAAATTTTATCCGGCCGATGTAGGTTTGCCGCCTGCAAACGATATTCATTAATTAATCATTGAACTAGGACCCTGCGAAGTCGTACAACTGGCATAACCTAATCGCATAATTACCAATCAAACTTCCCAATTTGATCCTCGTAAATGCACATGGATAGATTAATTAAACTAAAAAACACTATAAACCAATTCATACTGTTTATAAACTTTAGTAAACCCAGAAAATTGGGCTTAAATTTATTTGACAGCACCCCCATTGCTAATGACTGAAATAGTGTAGTGCACAAATAAAGGATATATATGTAGTGATGTGCCAATTGCCGATACAACAGTCATTAATGTCGACTTTCTCTATAAAATGAAACGTCAAATAGCGTCAATATCGATATTTCCTAACTTAATAATTTATCTTATAAAAAAAATTAAATTTGAGGAATACTATCTTCTTAACATTTTCTTAACATAGAAAAAGTTTTTTTGGCTTAACAATTCAAAATGATGCCAAAATCATAATGCGTTTTTCATAAAATTTTGTATGCAGAATGTTAAAACTTAAAAAAAAACAAAAAAACCAAAAGGCGATCATCATTTTTAACGATTTATTACAAAATTATCGAGTTTTACGTATTAATTTTTGGAGCTATTTGATATGGCAAGCTTTTGAGTGCTAAGTGAAGTGAGAAGCAGCTAGCTGCTAAGTTGCTAACTGCTAGTTGCTAGTTTGCTACCATATAAAAATGTATTTTTTTTTATTTTTTTATTTTGGTGGCAAAGACGTATAGTTAAAATAAATAAAAAACAATAAAAGTCGAATCACGAATGGGATATTTTCATTCTTTTTTAATTTGATTGTCAAGCAGTTTTCGTCGTGACCGCTAGATGGCGTATAGGTAGACAACTATCGTTGACACCAGCATTAATTGCCACTAAATCGGAGGTCGGGGGAAAATATGTAAAACTTCATTTAAATGTAGAAAAGAGCTTTGATTTTGTAATAAATAGATATAATAGACAAAATAGTTATTGTAATTATGTTTTAATTATTACTGATGAAAGCAATACTCTCATTTATTGTATTTAATATGTCGTTACTCGTTCGCAACAAATTTCACAAATCTTTCATATTTTGGATTTTGCAAAATTTTATCTACACTTGTGCACGATAATAAACAATTACTGGTTAGATAATATACCAATATCACACACTAAAATTCTGATGACTAGAATATCAACCATTAAATATTTGTTATTATGCACAAGTGTAAGCAAGTGATACAATTTGAAGAATTTATTATTATTTTTATTAATTGCTTCACAATTAATTATTCTGAAATTATGGTTATGTAGATTGCACAAAGCAATCGAATTAAAAACTAATTAATTGCGTATTAATCTGATTGATATGATTTTTTTTTTTTGGAATCAAATAAGTACTTTGGTTTCGACTAATTACGTAATTAATATTTTTACAGTAAATTTATACAATTTTTCGTCGTAGAAAAAATAGTGACTGAGTAGGAGCATCTTTTGTTGTTTTTAGAACATATAGGTAAAGTACTGAACGAATTTTTATGTTTTTTTTGCTGAACGTTAATTTTGTACAGTAATTGCAGTTGCTGGCTCGGATAGACGTTATTCTGACAATATTTCAGGAAAATTACTGAATTACTTATAACAGACAATTTTCCATTTGAAGCCCATATTGAAAAATATATATTTTTTTGTGTAATAGATTTTAGGTCTGGGCAACATATAGGATACTTTTTATCCCGGAAAATTCCCGCGTGATATACAAATTTTTGCGCAACAAAGTTGCGGGCACTAACTAGTGCTTAATGAACGGATAAACTGGGACCCCCTTTTAAAAAAGGGGGTCCCAGTTTTATCATTTTGTCAATGACATCACATGACTTTGTCAAAGTCATGTGCCTATAGTTAAGTCAAACAGATTATACCTACGTAAGCTTCATGGATATAACGTACATACGAGTATTAAAAGTTTATACCTATTATGCATTTTTACATGGTTATGAAATATTAGATCGTTTGTGGTTGGCACACAGAGTCAGACAGTTTATGTTTCAGTGGTTTTCGTATCGTTTGCGTGTTCCCTTAACGCTCGGAATACACATCTATTCCCATGTAATAAAATTCGAAACGTCTGTCTGTTTGTCAGTGTTACCTCTTCTCGTCAGCCAGCAAACGACGTAGCATAATCGTAAAACTTTGTTGCGCAAAAATTTGTATATCGCGCGGGAACCGTAGATTTTTCCGGGATAAAAAGTATCCTATATATTGCCCAGACCTTAAATCTATTAAACAAAAATTCGGTCTATAGGCTGTATCTTAAGAACTGTAATAGACAGCTAGGAGAGTTGTAATTTCCCAGACTATGTATTTCTGTTGTCGCTATAACAAATAGGTACTAAAATAAAGTAAATGTTTAAAGGGGGATCTCGTACAACATTTTATTTGTGATTTTCTTTCTTTTGGTAGATAGATGGCGCTGCTGGACGTCTACATCGCTATATCGGTTAAACTACGTGTAACACCTGGTTAATTTTTAAAACTACTTTTTTACATTTTTTTTCTCTTTACTGATACAGAACCCATTTTGCGCGAGTTCAACGCACTTGGCCGGTTTTAATTTTTCCTGGTTTTTAGTTCGTGTGTCAGTCGCCAAACTAAAATTTGATATTTTGTGTATTTCAATGGTGTTGCAGTTTCTAATCAGTGAAATAAGTTTTTTCTTTTCATTATTTTACCTCGTTGCTAGAGTCGAGTAGTTTTTGGACAAGAGGATTTTATCACTAGCAAGGCGTAAAACGTGCTTATTTTTATAGTATTCTATCTCCGAGCCTGCTGTAAGTACTAGTATCATATGAGTTGATTCAGAGCTAGATTGCGTATCTAAGTAAGTTAGTCGCGTTATGTCAAACCCAGCCGACATCACGACTTCCTTACCTACACGGAATTTGTCAATTCTGTGTAGGTAAGGAAGTCGTGATGTCGGCTGAGTGTGACATGTATTGCGACCAAATGATGTAGGTCCTTCAACAGGTTCTGTATCAGTTTCTTCGATAATACATTTAGGTATTCGTGTATTTTGCTGTTTCTAGTCAACCATTGGCTTTGGCTATGCCTCCCAAACTTATTATCTAATAAAATTACAAAAAAATTTAAATTATTACTCGATTTTCGAATTCCACGCGAACGAAGTAACGAGCAAAGGCTAGTTATTTTGATAGTTGATAAAACTTATTATTCTCTTTCTGTATTCGTTATCTCCCAACAAAATTCTATTAAAAGGCAATCAATCGTATTAAAATCCATACACCTTTAACTTGGTCGTCGTCAGTGAGTCAGGTCGAAAAATGATAAGTTGTTATCTTCAACCGTACAGTAGACGAGACTGCATGCTAAACTGTAATGAGTTAAAAGTTTAACAAGGTGGTCACTGCCGTGTTTTCGTACTCGGAAATGTCTGACGGCAAAGTTTGCTTATAGAGTAATTCGCCTTGACACAGCTTGGGATGGTGTCTCGAGTAGGTTTCGTTTTACGAATTACGTGCCGGACAAAAAGTATGTTGAATACTTTAGTATTTTTTTTAAATATGATACACATTACAAAGGAACTGTGTTTTTATTTCAAACAAAATATCGCAAGCACAAGGCATCGCACACAAACATACGATTTGCTAATTAAAATAAAAAGCAAATCGCGTATGTTTCTGTGCGATACCTTGTGCCCAGATAAACTTTTGCTGTTTATGGCTTACTAAAATAACATTAAACTAAGTATATTTTGTTATATGATGAACAAATAAAAAAAACAAGTCAAAAGGAGGATTCGGATCATCACCATACTGATGGATTAAACTAATGACAAACTGACTGTCTAACCACCACAAATAAAAGGTATACTAACCATGGCAATCCCTATGAGATTAGATCTCATAGTTTCGTTTTGTCTTGCTGCACGGTATATATACTGTTAAGCATTTATGTGTTATCCAACAAAAAATCAGATTTTGATTTATGGATATTATTCTTTAGATCTTTATGAATAATACAGCATTCATAACTCAAAGTTTGTTTTTTTTTTGGATAACACACAAATGCCTTACAGCCGCCATATTATCCTCACACCTCAAAAGTCGAATGTCGGTTCAATCGCAAGCTGTCTATAGCGAGTATTAAACAATATAGTAACAGCTTGACAACGAAGCGACAATTTGTCATACAGTACTCGGTCACAAGCCACAATCACGGGATTAGAAAGATAGAGTTTGTGCTTCTAGAAGCGCATCGCTGGAAAATCATGTTATTTAAATTGATTTTTGGTTTTCAATTTCTACAATATAACGAAAATTGTCAAGGCCAAACGAATTGGTATTCCGTACCATAAAATTATTGTCAATAGTTCTTTGGTTTGAAAAAAAACCAAAAGGCCTTTCACCGAAATTCAAAACTTCATAGAATAAAAATACATGCACACTTTTAAAATGATTCGAAATTCGATTTGAAAAGTCCAACGCATATCGATATAATATAAGTCCCACGTGTCTGGAGGGAGAGCATTGTAGTGGATCCTGTTCGGCGGGCTGTAGGGCCTGCAGGGCCGCGGCTAGCCTAGACCGCTTTCACCAGGTGTAAGCCGATCTCGCAGGAATGTACACTCGGACACATAAGTGGATTACTTTCTCTTATACTTGGCTTAATATTTGACGCACTCACAATAAGAAATAAATATTAATTAATTGTAATTAAATAAAGATTTTGATATAAGCCCCATACCTGTCAAACTTTACATTACATTAAAATTTAATCATCATTTGTCTTTGGGTGCGTCAGAAAGTTTCTTGCACGTTTGAATTAAATATCCCTTAGATTTGGTATCCGAATAGTTTGTTTAATATAGGCAAGAAACTATGTGTATTAAAGTTGTTAAATATTATCATCTATGCCAATGTTATAAATTGGCAATTGCGAAAGTAATTCAGTCTGTATGTCACACATTCACGCCTAAACCGATTATGATGAAATTTGTTACGGAGATACTTAGAGTCGGGAAGAATATAGGATATTTTTCATCCCCAATAATATATGGTTTCGGCGTGATCTATTTACAGAAATAAATCACAATTATCATTCATCACAAACTTCATATAACATATTTATTTTATTTTAAATGAACTGTTTGCGCACATAATATCTAGTGTAAAACAAAGAAAAGGTCAGCGTCTGACGCGTAACTTGCAGTCGCAGAAGTTAAACCGCAGGTAATCAATAGGTTTCAAAGCTATCGTATGAAAAATATAACTTTCAAACTTCTTAATTTATTCATAACAATCGTCGCCGACTGTACTATTTCACACATGCATTTCTGTGCGAATGGAACAATCGTCCATTTTTTAAATGAACGGAAGTGTTTAATTTTAATCTCGTCGAGTGCATCCTTTACCTCTCACCTTTATTCGTCGTGTATATCAGGTTTATCGCATACGGTCACGCGGACAATGCCTTTTTTTTTCTTTTTTCGTGGTGCCACGGCAAAGGAATTTTTATTGTTACAGCCGTCGGAATTATTACTGTTCGAATACCACGTGTTTGAACCGACGGCAGTTAATTAACGAGAAGATTGAGAGCTCGTGTTAATTGTAGGGAGCTTAAGGTATTAATGGCCAGCGTCAAAGGATAACGATCTTCTATCTACTCAACATATCTATTTACTAATTAACAGTCTATCGATAGCCAATCAAAAGCGAATTTGTTAACTACTGCCAGTGAGCTTAGTAGGTATTGGAAGTATCCAATGATATCACATCACCTAAGTTTCGTCTGACTTCGATATCGGGTCGATAGATTTAACTAATAACCATCAAAGAAACTGATACAGAACCAGTAGACGAACCTACGAGTAAGTCATTTGGCCGAAATAAGTCAATTCCAACTAAAATTCGTGATCTGCTTTCGGCTGGGTTTGATATAAACTAAGTTACTTTGATCCGTAATCTGGCTATAAATCAACTTCCCAGATACTTAGTACTTACACCACTACCTAGATTATTTGACAGTCAAAACAACTTTGAGAAAGATGGAACTTAAATACGTCGTTACCAGCTTTGTTGTAGGAACATAATTTTATCTAACCCACGAATAATTCACATACCTATTACATATGGAAATATGGAGTAAGCGATTTTTTGCAAGTAATTAGATATACTAGCTAAATAATAAAATGGACAAATTACAGGATTGGTTAAAATTTTTAATGGAAAAAAATAGTATTTACACTTATGTCTTAAATATTAAGCTCAGGAAAACCATTGCAGACCCAAAGAACCGCATCAAATGCATCGAGTAGCTCGTTAATGATTGCATAATTTATGCACGGAATATTATACGCAGTGGGCGGGGGTTGTTCTCGTTAAACATTTATAAGGGGTCACGGTACAGCCGACGCACGCTATAAAAAGATTTGCTCTAAACGACGGGTGCCTAGCGCACGCAGCTCCGGCCTATTCACACCCTTGTACCTATGTGTGTTTACTAGGAGCTGGGGTGAATGTGAATCTAAACTTACTAGGACGGTCCCGATGCAGATACATAAAGGTAGACAGGGAGTACCCGCAGACCATTCACCTTCGTTATCTAGTAGGATGGTGACATGGAAGAAATTGATACGGAGCCAGATGAGCGATTTACGTTTGGTCGGAATATGCTAATCCATCCTTCGTTATCTGTCGGCTGGGTCTGATATAACACGACTAACTTAGATCCACAATCTGCCTTCGAATCGACAACACTAATAGTAAATTGGAGTGAAATTAGATGCCTGGATTGTCCTCACTCGGTTGATATTATTGGTTATCTAGACTATATATGTACCATTTAAAGTCAAAATATTACTCGTGTATATCGTGATGTAGGAATCGAAATCTCTATAGCCAAAACCACTAAACCAGATATGTATGTTAAAATATAATAATAATATCTGTGGACGCTTCACACCACGTCAGTCCGACCCCGTGATAAGTACCCGAGGGACTTGTGTTACAGGTACCAGACAACGGAAATATATTTAATACTTTTATACTATACACATATTTAATTTAAATTTTTTTTATATAATACACATATTTTATACACATCCAAGACCCAGGAACATTGAAAAACTTAGATGACGCCCGCTTCAGCCAAATTGGTAACAGACAGACAGACGCATTTTCGCATCTAATATATATACTATTAATATAAGGCTAAAAAGTTTGTTTGAATGCCCTAATCTCAGGCCGAACCACTAGCCGAAATTGAAAAATTATTTTTGTGTTAGTCCATTTATTAAGGAAGGCTATAAAACATCACGCTACGACCAATAGGAGCCGAGCAGTGATCAAAACTTGTTGTAAAAACAATATTTTATATTATTAAAAACAATTTACTATATTAAATTTTATAATTTATAAAGTTTCACGGACGTAGTCATGGCCAACATCTAGTCTATACATATAATAAAACAGTAGAATTGGTGTGTCTGTACCTACAATTAATATTTTTACAAACTAATCAATGTTGAGCCTAGGAACAGTAATAGAACACAAATCGTCAAATGAAGTTGTTTATCTGTTTGTCGGTTCGTACGCGCTAATCTCCGGAACTACTGAACGGATTCGATTAAATCTTTTCTTATTTAATAGATATTAAGTCTAGGCAACACATAGGATACTCTTCATACCGGGAAAATGTACGGATCGCTTCATATACAAAGTTTCGCGCAACGAAAATGCGGGCATCAACTTCTTTATAATGTAAGGATAATAAGAATTCTACTACTTCCTTCCTTCTTCCTACCTATCTTCTTCTGATTAATTTCGTTGCGGGTCCCAAGGCAGCTTTAGCAAGTCCCTCGGGCTCCCTGAGATCATAT
>JAOTAV010020062.1:0-23393 GCA_026546445.1 Cyclargus thomasi
GCTTCACACTCGAAATATCTCATCTTTTTCACGAAATATTTCGAGTGTGAAGCGCTGAGAATACAACAAACTGTGTTTCGCTCGCAAAAAATTCACACTCGATATTTTATTCGAGTATGAACTTTTTCTCACATCCTAAGAATTGCCCCCCTGATACGGCAAACGTTGCTCCACTACACGTCAAACTTTTTACACATTACACGTCACATTACACGTCAAATTTATTACTATAAACATCAGATAAAAGCCAATGTATTATAGATTTTAATAAAATTACAAAATTACTTAATTTTAAACAAAAAAGAAACCCGACTTCCACAACAAAAAATATAGATGAACTGAAAATAAATAAATAATTACTTTCCTTTGTTAGTGCTTTATAAGGATTGGCCTAAGCCTCAAAATTAACCGTAATCAATCTTTATAACTTTAAAGTCGGTACCAGCTATTACAGTTTCTTAGATTCTTGACATTTAACTTTCGTTTAAGGTGGCCGGTACCTCCTCCTTTTTTGGAAGTCGTTTAAAAAATATAGCAACGGACAGAGAAAAGCTATTTTTTACGTATAAATGATTATTTATTGACACCGAGATGTTGCTTACGACTTTATCGAAAATGGCTATTATATAATATAGAAACCTTTGATATTTACTGCTTTTGTAATGTTTTTTGCGTTGCTAATAATGCATTAAAGTTGCCTATAGACCTAAGAATTATTGTAAACAAAATGTTTTGCTTAAGTGCTACTTCATCTGTCAACACATAATCAAGAACACATAAGCGTTCAAGAGCATAATAAAATACCTTGGCTAAATTGATAGAACCATATAGTAATTACTCCATGTGTCTGGCTCTCCCGCACACTACAATCGATACCAGTTCTTATGCTGATAGCAGAAGATCTACTGTCGTATATACCAAAAGATGCTGTTCAGCTGTTCTGGAGCTGGCTGCTAATTGCGCCGCGGATGGCAACCGGACACCGGGAGATATGAAAGCGACAATAAAAGGTAGACCTGTCTTGTTGATTGGTACAGTCGTGGACAAAAATACAAAGACATTAAATGTTTTATGTTTACATTTTATTGTTTCGTTTTTAAAACATTTTGAAGGTATGTAATTTTATTGTTATGGCTATGTTGGCTAACACTTCAAATTATTGTCACTACGTTAGATCATATCTGTGATTAGATTATATATTCAAACTTAGTGACATTACCATTCAATCTATTATTTTTTTTAGTACAAAACAGGTTAATGAAATAGAAGTAAAATGTCTTGACGATGTACCTACTCTGTAGTCTGATACAAGTGTTTTGCATCAGTGTAGATAGTCATGTCACTTAAAAATGATATCACTTATTAAATGAGTCAATAGTTTAAAGGTTTCGATATAAATGTACATGTTTACGTCGGAACTTTCAACATAATGTAACAAATTTATATATGTATAAAGAAACTAATATTAAAAACTAGTATTAAAATTAAAATAAAAAAAGCAGACGGATTAAAGCTGTTTATTTCGCAAATATACAAATTTGGAAAATAAGAATTACAGCACACTGGGCGCATAATTCACCAGCCCCCCTAGACAAGTCACAAGCGGTTACCGTTTACGAAAATCGCTTGGCGTGTACGGGATTGACATTGTAGAACGAAAAGTCGTTCAAAAACGATTTTCGTAAACGATAATCACTTGCAAGTTGTCTAGGGGGGAGGGGGCAGGAATATTGTTGCTGTCATAAAGCAAACAGGTTTATAAAATATTACTTAAGAGTTAGATAAACACAAATACGAACACAATATATTCAGCCGTCTAGTGCTTTAATTTCTGTCAAAAATAATAATATTTTCACAAAATTTCTATCATTGAAATATTAGAAGCAAAGTAAAAAAATCTGAATTAATAAAAATAACATTACATGTAAGCAATCAAAATAAAAGCAGCCCTATAAATAAATGTGTGATGTACGTAAAATATGTGTTTGCGTGTATGGGTTTGACTGTGTTTGTAACTACTGGTTTAATACAGATTTGCACTTGTGTTTTGTCAGACAAATAAGTAACAACCTGTATATTCGAAAAACATCGTGCAAATGTATTAACCGCTGAGTATTTCATCTTCGAGCTCATCTAATTTATATTGGTGTATGAATCTCACGTCTTTTCCATGTCGTTTCTTGAATTCTTCTACAGCGTTCCCCGGTATGCAACCCCCATCGCAGTTGCAGCCGAAAATGTTACAGCTACCGACGCCACAGTAGGTGCCCTTTGATTTGTGGCCATCACCACACAAGGAGACAGTGCAGCGTCCAGTAATAACGTCCGTTAAAGCACCAAACCCCCTACGAAGATCGGGCTTGCCACCTTCATATGCTTTACAGTACCACGGCGAGTCCCCAGCTTCGCTGTAAGGCTTCAAATGGTAGTTCACTTTGGTCTTGTAACAACATGTTCCAAGCACGATCGGAATAGAAATCGCAAGAAACAAAATACTTCTTAACAACATAATCATACTTGAGCTTGGAAATGCAAATAGGTACACCGACAAGGACCACCGGTTATATAGCTTACTTGAGATAACTTAGGGTCAAAGGGCTTAAGAACAGTTATCAGAGTGCTAACACATAAAGATATAATGATTTATCCGCTTAGATACGACAATTTATATACTTAGTATAGGTAATTGTTCCTTTGACAAGTGGAAAATAACTGTTAAATAAAGCAGAAAAATTAATGATTGGCAATAATTATAACTAGAGCATGTTTTGTTCTTTATACATAAAAATAATATACTCTCGGCATTGCAAGAATAGAAATTATTGATTTTACGGGACATTAAAAAAATGTATTCTATTAGATAACATTAGAGCTAGTACTCTTTATTTTGTATACCAAATTTCATTAATCACCTTAACAACAAAAGTTTGCATATTTTAAATATCAGTAAGATAAGATTTTAAAGATATATTACAAAAATTAGAGGTAGTGCACCGTCTAGTTATCGCACCTGATAAAGCACTAATTGCATTTCCAAGGAGAGTTCCTGCGCTTGTGAAACGGCTTCAAATGAAAAATTAACTTGATATCGTGCTTATATGTATACTTAAGATTATTTTTATTATGTCACCAAATTAGAATAAGATCATTATTGGAGACATTAACCTTAGTTATATAGTTAACAGTAAAATGTAGCGTTACTTTTATGACAAAAATTATTTTGTTTATAAAATCTACTAGGGTGCTTTACCTTCTCTCATCATTTGAATAATGATACAAGTATACCGTCTCAGTTTTATTATGTTTCCTCAAGTATTTATTACGGGTACATCATGGTGAAGATTATAAAATTTTATATGGCTTTATAAATTTTATATCTCATTATTAGCCATCTAGTATACCATCTTCTATTTCATCTATTTTATCCTGATGAATGTTTCTTACGTCATTACCATATAGTTTCCTAAATTCTTCAACAGCATTCCCTTGTATGCACCCACCGTCACAGTTACAACCAAAGATGTTGCAGCTGCCATGTCCACAATACGTGCCTTTATGTTTCCTGCCATCGCCACAGACTGAGGTCGTACAACGTCCAGTTATTGAGTCTGTTATAGCTCCAAATCCTCTTCGTAAATTAGCTTTTCCACCTTCATAAGCCCGACACGTCCAAGGAGAATCACCAGCTTTGCTGAACGGTTTCAGATGATAGTTAATTTTAGTCTTATAACAACATTCTCCCAGTACCAACGGAAGTATAATCAAGAGAATTATAATGATTCTGGATAACATACTTAGTGCTTGCACAAGAAAATTAAATTAGGAATTAAAATAAAGTTTCTCGCTTATATAGTTCACATAATATCATTTTGTGCAATTATTTTTATCAACGTTTATTGTTATGATTAGGAGCATTAACCTTATATTGTATTTTATATTGAATCGTTAGCGAATAAAGTACAGCTGTATAGCGAGACTTGATACATAACGAGAGAGTTATTGAGGTAACAAGAAGAAAGAATATAATATGTACAACTTAGCTTTTTACTTCATCTTTTCTGTAAATGATATAAAATCTACTGAAAAAAAATCGACTATATCCGAAATCTTCGAGAGCATTTATAGTTGTAGCATTTTCTTGAGGACTTCATTGCAATAAGATATACAATATTATTTCGGTTTTTATTTTCATCATGTCATAAAAATTTAAAACTAATTCATGTGGTCAGCTGATTTCTTTAAATAGAATTTTAAAACGTAATACTATAACAATGACCAAGAGCTATCGACCAAGGCTAGTATATTGAAGGAGCTGGTAAGTTCAAGGCAGGTCGCGAGGTAAACGCACCTATTGCAGTCACAATTGATCACATCCGCCCAGGTCCATGACCCCGGCTCAGATAAAGGTGGGTTATCATGAATTCCTGGTTCAATGTTTTATTTTTGCCCAACCACGACGAGAATGTGTTCCAATTTTATTAATTTGAAAGCATCGTCTTCAACAGTATATGTGACGTCAAAAGAATCAGCCATCATGACCTGGGGACCTAAAAAGGGTTGTAATAGCAATGTCGCAAAGGAACTGCTCTGAAATTCCTCTGTAGTACATTTTGTTAAATAATCTATAGTTTTAATGAAATAATTACTTTAAAATATTTTAAATTGATTGAGAAATTACCATTTTATGAAATTAGTAGTTATTAAAAAATTTGCAAATAACTACTAATTGCCTTTATCAATATTGTGCAAAGTGACTTTTTTAACAGACTTCCAAAAACGAGGAGGTTATATGTTCGGCTGTAGATATATTTTTTTAGTGTTGCATTTCTCATCCATAATAATTAACCAGTCCTATTCAAATTAAGTCGCAACATTTTTACTCTCAGTTTGTCTAATCGTGGTTCTTATTTTATTGCAAGATATTTCATGATAATTTAAGTGCATCAGCCATTGATCTTTGATATTTTTTTTTACAATATAGATCCTTAAGGGTCGCAGTGACGTCCTTCCTTCGGCGAGATTAAAAAAAAATGTTTTAATGATGACCTGCTTTGAGTAATTTTATGCAGTACTAACTTTTACTCAAGGCTTTGCTCGCGCTAAGAAGTCTTTTCATATACACTTTCAACTTCTATTTCATCAGCCCTTGGGGGTGGAATTTATCAAGATCCTAGCGGATGCCTACATCGGGCTAAAATTTGACATGCCAAATTTTAGCCCAATGTGTTCGTTCGTTTGATCTATGCGTTTATCTGCATAGATTCTAGATCAAAAAGCCAGTCAGCCTCTGTTAGTTTTTACCCGACTACGGCAGAAGGAGGGTTATAATTTTCGAGAGTATGTATGTATAATGGTATTGCAACCTAAAGGGCTTGATGGATTGAAGGGCTTTAAATAGCCATTCTAGAAATATACATAACTTGAAGCTTAAATTGCAATGGTTCCTGCAGTTGGGTTTCCTGTTTTTTGGACATTTTGTTTTTTTGTTTGACAGCTTGTTTTATGTTCAGATGAAAAAAAAACTAGAACACCATGTATATGTACGTATAAGTCATACTCAATACAAACAAGCCGTTACCTCGACACAAGCTCGATTGCCCGCAATTGTCGACAATCAGCGTCAATTTGCCGGAGCCCCTCTGCTTCTCCCCAGCGCGCTTTCACTTCTCACCGGTACAGTCGCGTAAAAAGGTGGTTAAATAAAAAATCCTGTCCCGCTATGGATTTATGCGGGTTTTTTACGAATAGTGTTTTTTTTATTAGGGGGCAAACGAACAGACGCGTTATCTGATGGAAACCATCGCCCATGGACACTCGTGATATCCGAAGAGTCGCAAATGCGTTGCTGGTTTATATAAGGGAATAGGGAGAGGGTATTAGGAAAGTTGGGCCACCGGTAAACACACCCACTGAACGAAACACAGCACAACGCCGTTTCACGCCACTTTTCTGTGAGGCCGTGGTATAACTTCCGTCGAGACGGCTCATTTGTGCCGAAGCATGGTACTCCCACGACAACATTTAATTTGTTATAAAAAACTATCTACAAGTATATATATAACTATCGTCATGTACCATTCTATAAAGTTTATCCCTGTTTCGTGCTATGACACTAATTTTTTACTTAATTATGTTGTATTAATATAATTTTAGTTATTCTCTTCATTTTATAATCTGTTTTTTCATGTATTAAATATTAGCGTGTAATAATTCACCCTTATACCTATTATTTTTGCACGCTATATTATTGGCAGAATGTGCCTGACATTTGAATTTGAATTTAAAAGATTGAGCTATGTAAAATTGTAATCAAAACTATGTTTTGATGTTTGCGATACAAACTGCAGGTGGCGTATAAAATTTCCCGTAAAAATAAACAGGCGTGCTGCGGATTGTTTATTATTGGTTCGAATTATAACTAGAATAAACGTACCGAACATTTTTCATTACAATCAATTGCAGAGGTTATGATTTCATTTTTATTAAAAAATGGCCAAGTTGGAGTTGGACTCGCGAATGTAGGGTACCGTACCATCGTGAAGCAAAAAAAGCAAAAATTGTGTTTCTATCTTCTGGCTCCCCTTACGCCGTTTGTCAACCAAAACCGCTTTTTTTATTTAACGACATTGCTCTATCGTCAATGTGGTCACCGTCATTAAAGGCGTAGAGGAAAATGAAACCTGTAGTCTAAGTCATTGTGGAAGAAAAAAGAAGAAAATTACGGCCGGATGACGGTGTTGGTAGACAATCGACCTTAGGGTTACCAAAGAAAAGTTTTTACAAGTTTTTTGAAACTTCTGCTCTATTGGGTTCAGTTTTGGCAGAAGATTAAGCTAATCCAAAATATATCGAACATATATCATGTTAATAAGTTTTTAAGTTTTTGTCCGCAGGTTTGCTATCGCATAAAATACAAATATTCCTGTTAACTCTTTTAGATACATATAGTTTTTCCAAGACTTAAAGAAGCCTATACATATTACACTCTATTCTTTCTAAGTCTATGCCAAAAAATCAAGTCGATTGGTTGCTTTGTTAGGGCGTGACGAAGGTACAAACAAAAAATAAACACTTTCCTTTTTAAAATACATTGATTTTATTATTAGTAAGTAAATAGACAGGACCTTATTATAACTGTAATGGTATTTATGATTAGAACTGATATTGTGTATCCTAAACGTCTAAAGTGCATTCACAAGTCTACAATAAAATTAATCATAGTGTTATACAATTTATTCCGTTCTGGACAATAACGTCTGCGGGTAAATCGCAGTATTAAAGCGGTGCTATTGTCCGAGGAAGGTATGTTTCGTCCGCGTTGCCACCTTTCCTCCGAACCATAGGGTAAGCTGCGTAGAGAGTATTATGCATATTGCGCCTGATCTAGACGGTTGCATTCAAAAACTGCCAGTCAAAAAATTTGTCATTTCTGTCTTTACAACGGTTGACAACAACAAGTGATAACTCAACACTTTGTTGTCCATTATGTGCAATCACAAGAGTAGTTTTCTCAAATGTTTTTTTTTATTAAATAAAGTGGCGAATAAGCTGACGAGTCACCGGATGAAAAGCAGTTGTCGTCGCCAGTGAATACTTGAAGCAGAAGTTAAAGGATGCTACCGGCCGTTTATGAAATCTATAATAGAATAGAGATACAAAATAAGACGTAGAAAGCTGGGTCTGGGGATAATTTTACTCACTCGACGAAACAGTGCAACACCGTTCAACGCCAACTTTTCGTTAGGCCGTCAAATTTCTGCGATCAAACCGGAAAGAAAGTAGTTTCAGAATGAAGAGATTAGGAGCATATTATGGACCTTCGAGAAGGAGGAGGTCTGGCCGATTAGAGTCGCAGACAATACGTGTTTAGTGTTAGTGTTAGTTTTAGTTCAAATAATATTTTTATATTTTATATATATAAGGTATATTATACCTATAAGTGTTTTAGTCAGTAATATGGGCATATTATGTACCTGAAACGAATGGTAAATGAATAGAATCGTTACTTCTCCAATTTTACCAGTTTGCACGACGGTAATTATTACTTTTAATGGAAATTCTGTACGGTTTCTGATCAATTTCATTAAAACATTTTATCGATGACAAAAATAACCAAAATATTATTTCGTCAATTTAATAGTCGTTTCTATTAAATTGACGAAATAATCTTTGTTGGTATTTTCCCAACAGCGCGGCAGCGGCTGTTTCGGCGCGCATTGTCCGAACCCCCGCCATTGTTATTCTGACAATCTCCGTCACACGCCGTATACTTGTCCGCAGATTTGATTTGAGGGATCTCATTGAACTTTATCCTATTGTTACACTTTTATTTTGACCAAGTCTCACTTCATCTATATTCCATACTAATATTCTTCGATCAAATGTTATAAAGATTTACAGCTGCTGTCTAAAAAGTGATAAGTTTACACCGGTTAAACGCTTAAGCGCTATTCTGCTCCTAATCGCTCCCAGACCGCGATTTTTACTTTTGTGCGATTGTGAGCTTTAATTTATTAAGCTATGTTTTATTTTTCAATACACCTGATTCTGATTGAAGTTGTTTTGTTTCAGATATTCTTGCTGTCATTATTTTATTCAATTTTGAAGAGATCTGTGCATCTTATTAATATTTGTTAGATGGGAAACTGTTTGCATATTTATTTGTCCTTCCCGCACGCCAAAACGAAGCAACCAATTGACTTGAATTTTGGCATAGACTTAATTGAAAGACAGAAGAGTAATATTGGCCACATTTGACCTTGGAAAATATAATGTTTTCAAAGGAGGATTGCAAGAAAAACCTTTAAACATTTCTTTAAACTTCAAATTTTTATTTTCAATCAAGTTCATATTATTGATGTAATATTTTACATTAATAATATCATGTATTTTTGCACAATTTTCGTATTTCACGCGAGGATGCCGCGGGCAAAAACTAGTGTTTCACAAATTAGGAGCACATAAGGGTTTTGAATTGAAATTTATCACAACAATATGATACCTGGATTTTTTTATAAAATATACTTGATTTCATCTAAGAGCTCAGTTCAGGATAGGGAATAGATTATAGGTTTAGACCTCTTTTAATAAACAATTGAAAACCTCGCTAAACATTACCAATGTTCATTTAGGCAAGCAGATCTCGGAATTATATTAAACCTTTTATTTGGGATACCGTTCCGGGCGAATACAAGTCAGTTGTAAAACAAAACGGTAAGTCCAGTTCAAACGGTGGCCTTAATACACTTCATAAATTCGGTGCGCGCAAGGTGCTTCTTAGAAACTCTTGCGCACCGCTATCCGTCACTCTAAGCCTTGTTTAGGGCGACAGGTTACTTTATAGCTTAATATATTCATGGTGTTGCTGAAAGATTTAGATCTATATTAGATCTTCTCATGTTTGATATGGATCTTGATAATTAGCAGAGTCGTCAAGATCTACGACTGTTCCTACGTATTTTGCTTCTACATTGCTTAGTTCAAGAAGGATGTAGAAGTCCTATTTATAGTAAATTTTATATATTTAGACCTGTTTTAGAGCTGATAATGTAAGGTAGTCTATTTAAATTTTATGAATGTATTTGTGTTTAATTTTTATAAGGTATTCGCTTACTGCGTGAAAATACAGCAATCTTAACATAGTAATGTTGAATTCTGTTATTATTTGCCATCGTGCGCGCTGTGTGCACTTACATTTCACTTGTCAAATATACAATTGAGTGCTTGAATAGTACAAAGATGAAGTACACCATTAATACACTGAGTGTGAGGTAAAGCGAAGTACCTCATCTATTGCAACAATGTCGTCAAAATAAACAATCGTCTACAGGCGGTGAAGCGACACGCCTTTGATCTCGATATACTGACTGATACTCACTCAGAACTAGAGGATCTATGTAATTTAATTTTCGCGGACTTTCCCACGGATTCGCCCAAAAATACAAAATACTCCCCCTCGATTGTATCCGACGAAGCCGCTCGGCTGATGGCCGTAGTATTCCAATCAAGCTGGACCTTCGGAATCTGCGCCGATATGTGAACTCGCTCTACATCCTTACAATGGAATGTTTTCTAAGAAATTACTCTTACCGCAATCCACCTGCACCTTTTCGTCATCGTACCACGTGATTCTTTCTTTTTCCACCACAAGGCAATCTTCCACTGAGCTTTTTGCGTAACGTTCTGTCACGCGTAGTAAAAACTCTAAAACGAACGACAGCAGCATATATCCTATACGACAAGCATACCTTTAAGAAGAGAGCGTATTCCCTCTTAAAAGTCCATTGGCCAAAGTAAATCTTTTGCTCGTTTCCCTTCTAATTTTATTAAAAAAAAAAGTACAACGTTACCTAACCATAACCAGATAGTACATTGATTCCACATATTAAAAATAATAATAAATAACTTTATTGTCTCTAATAAAACATAATTTAAATAGGAACATAACAATTAATTTATAACAATATCCATATTATGGAGTGCAAAATATTGAAAGTCATGGTAACCCTACTACCGTAGTATTCAGTGTTAACTTGCGTACGTCAGACCTATATTATTTCATACACGGATAGAAGCGGACACAGGTTTACGAGCATAATAAATTATTCGGACACTTCAAGTGAACGGAGAGGACGAAGAGGAACCGTTGAAAGATCCTCCTATTTTCCTTGATCAGGTAATAATGGACGACTTTATAGTCCTACTCGGAAAGATGGAATTTTATAACCCGTTGGAAAATACTGTTGCCTTACAGAGTAATGTTAACACCAGTTGTATAACGATTAGATTGAAGCGTCCAAAATAAGGACAAAATCGGATCTTCGCAAGTCTGCTGGAAGAGATTTTATTCTAGAAATAATCAAATACATTGCGTCATCTCTTCAACAAGCGATCACCGACGGCTTTGCCCTGATGGAATTAAAACATTCACTAGTAACCATATCTTTGCATATTATTCAAAGTATCCCATGGCTAGACCTTACTTTATCTGTATACCAAATTTCATGACCCGATCTGTAGTTTCAGCGTGATTGGTGGACAAACAAGCAAACAAACTTTGACAGTTATAAAATTGAGTGTAATGGATAGCTAACTTTATATCAATTTAGCTCTAAACCCCATTTAGATTATAAATGTGCGCTTGTAGCGCCATTAACGAATATTGTAATCTACCGTGAGTGCAACATTGTAGCGACTGGTCGTCGTATTTCAATACCGTTTAATGTTCTTACTGATTGATTCTGCTAGATATATCGCTGTCGATAGGCTATAAGTCAATTTGTCCTGTACGCTTAATTTATCCTGCAGTAGTTTGCATGGCTTAGGCATGAAAAGTGTAAACGTTCTGAAGCATGCTGTTGAGTGAATAAAACAGCGCAGAAAAGCATTTTTTTTTTTCAAATGGACCCGGCATACCAGCCCTTGTTTTTGTATGGGATTGAGATAGACGAACGAAAAATCACGTGATCTAGTCGAGTTCGAATATTTCAATCCCATACAAAACAAGCGAAGCGATTATCGTAAACGTTAATCGCTTGTCACTTGTGTAGGAGGGCAGGTCAGTCTGGTCCCGTGGTACCTAAAAGGCAGACCAGAGCCAGTTGACGGATCTACGTCATTTGGTAGGAATTTGTTGACGTATGTCGCCTGGGTTTGACATTACACGACCAGCTTACTTTTTTTATTTTTCAATTTAGATCCGCATCTGGCCTAAACTTTTTTAAAATTATATTTAGGGGCGAGCGAGCAGACGGGTTACCTTGGACACTCGAGACTTCCGAAGAATCGCAAGTGCGTTGCCGGCCATTTATGAAGGGTATTAGGGAATGGGAATAGGGAAAGGAATCCCCTTTCCCTATTTCCATTCCCCATAATATTCCCTAGGGAAGTTCGGCCACCGGTAAACTCACTCCCTGAACGAAACACAGCACAACGCCGTGTCACGGCAGTTTTCTTTGAGGTCGTGGTAACTGGTATCACTCCGGTCAAGCCGGTCCATTCATGCCGAAGCATGGCTCACCCACGGCAATGAGCTATTATGTACTTGAGATCGGAAAATGTCTTATTGGTACAGGCCTCCACCGGGGCTCGAACCTGCACCTTCTTGATCTTACCAATTAGAACACGGACGCTCTAAAACTTCCCTAATATTACAAAATAATAGTTACACTCAAAACAATTCAACTCCACGTATCTTACACTTATGAAGCATGACTTCCCGTCTCCAGGAAAGTGTTCAGTTATACGGCTGTCAGGCGGCTGTCAGGCGGCCGATTTGTCAACTGTCAACCTGAACTTTAATTGGTCCCTGTCTCCCTCACCTTGATTAAACGTCCGACGCTATTTACGCTCACTACTGCCTGTGCTCGGCCATTTCGATCTAAATTCGTATGCTCTAGATAATGTTTTTGGTGTACTGTCGTTTAAAAACTGAAATCACAGAAAACTGGCGTGAAACGGCGTTGTGTCGTGTTTCGTTCGGTGAGTTTACTGGTGGCCCAACTTCCCTAATCCACCTATCCCTGTTCCTACTCCCTATTCCCTCATACAGGCCGGTAACGCACTAGCGACTCTTCGGATGTCACGAGTATCCATGAGCGACGGCAGTTGCTTCCCATCAGGTAACCCGTCTACTCACTTGCCCCCTAAATATAAAAAAATGTATACACGTAATCCCCACAAAAATGGTTTTAAAATAAAAATCGTCACGATGGAAAATTGTGGCATTATTTATAACGGCGTGAGTGTGCAAAAATATCTTCTAGACTAAAAATAACGGAATTCCTCTATGCAAACAAACAAATTAAACGGGATTTGATGAGCCCACACGGGCCCGTGCTCGCTCGCTGATGCGTTTTCCGGATCATAATTCTCCGTTAAAGAGGTAATTCCCTTAATGCGGTGTTATGCTCCAGATTTTTTAAGTCGATACAGGCAGCAGCTACATTTTACACGCGTAAACAATTTTGATCTTTGAACACCGACAATAGAAGCTACATCGCTTTAAAGTATATGTTCTATTTTGGGGAACAGTAAGAGAAACCGATTTATTAAAATTGAAGATGGTACAGTTAAGACCCTTCAAATTCCGGGCTGAAGAATTTCTATCGATCGCTATTCGTCAATATGTGGAAACGTCAAAACATACCAAATAAAAACTGAGTTTTATTTCAAAATCCGTTCTTGAGTTTACTTAATTAACATTGTTTCTAAAATCCTTCGACTACTTAGTATTAGCTATATGAAAATCCAAACTGGGGACGAAAATGCCGTAACGATTTCTTTATGATTGAAATTCTGTTTGCTAAGAAGTGCTCTATCGGTTTTCTTATATATCTACATAAACTTAAAAGTACGTACAATAATTCTGAATGTATGCGTGTATGTAAGTTTCGTAAAACAGAGTCAGTGATTTTTATAAATTTCGTTCTGTAAACTTCACTTAGCAAATTATTTAACACTAATTGGTGCCCGCGATTTCGCTACGCAAAAATGTGTATATCACGCGGGGACCGTACATTTTCCCGGAATAAAAAGTATCCCATATATTGCCCAAACTCAATAGCTATTAAACAAAAAAAAATATTCAAATCCGTCCATTAGTTTCTGATATTAGCGCGTACAAACAGACAACTTTTTTATATGTATGTGTCGTGTTCTATTACTTAGCACCCTGTTTTTTAGCATTAGCAATATGTTTTTTAGCATAGCAATTACTGTTGCTTAGCACCCCCACATTAATTAGTTTGTAAAAATATTAAATGTGCAGACACTCCAATTTTACTGTTTTATTATATGTATAGATATATATTAATCGCGCTACTGTAACACCTTAAACTATGACTACGATATCATCAGTGCTAAAACAAAATCGCTGTTTTAAATAGTTTCTAAAACATTGAGTGTCACAAACAACATCCATAAAGACGTAGTGAAAACTCTTTTATTAATTTTATATTGAAATACAAAAAGAAATATCCCGAGATGCCGCATTAAATAACGTTGAGTGACAAAAAATTACCCACAAAATAATGTACAAGTTGTCAAAACGTTACAACTGTTGTCTTGGAATTTTCATTTTTCTCTTTTTATTATTTCGTGTCACCTTGGAATATTTTTGTACAGGTAGACACTTATTGCTACTGGCTGTATGACATTCTTTTGAAAAAAAAGTCCGATATCAATTTCATGAGAAAAAAAAAACTGTGGTGTAATGGGGGAATCTGAAAGAGAGCCAGTTGTCGTTGAGCCGTCACTTGGTCGAAATATGTCATTTCAATGTAAGTGTTGTGATCATGACATGATCTTTGTTGTTGTTGTGTCTCGTTGAGTTTGAATTAACCCGACCAAATTACTTAGATCCACAATCTGGACCAGTTTCAACTTGTACAACAATTCATATTCTGATTGTACATTTTACACATTTTGAACAGAAATTACTGTATATTACTAGGTAAACGCTATTTTAATTTTTTATTTTATTTTTATACTACGTGACATACAGGGCCGGATAAATGTTTTGAAACCTCACAATTTAGACTGCAAGATCCGCCACCTTCGATTTTAAATTTTTTCATAAAGTTCAAAGATACAAACCTTGTTTTGGAAAAGTATTGTAAAATTTGCAGCATTTCATCTGCAAATTTAACTTTTAATAAACGGATTGTAGTAAATTATGAAATATATACAACCTCAAACATATTTATTAATTAGTTATTTTATTACAAAAGAAGTCCTCAGAACATTTTAATTCACCATGGGATATTATTTATAAATGCATAAAATCATATTAGTCGGATGAAAGCTGGTCGTATTTCTCTCGAATAGTTTTTATTGGATACATTCAGCCCACGTTCGTCAAATTATCACCTGATTATGACCGGAGACTGATGATGATGATGACAAATATACATCATAATCGCTCGTGGGGTAGAATATTTTGGATAGAAAAAGCGTTTTACAAGTTAAATTAAGTACTACAAAGAATACGGTCTGCTATTTTTGTTTTTTAAATTTATTTCGATTAAATATTTACAGCACTTTTAAAATTACTTTGATGAAGAGTAAAATACTGTGAAACTTCACAAATCGTATATAGTATACAATATTTTGGTGTCACAAATCACAACATTTTTTATGTTATATAGCTTGAATGATTTTTAAAAAGTTTTATTTAAGAACTGGTTACTATCTTCTTTTAGGGCGGGGGGTTATTATGACCTCTTATTTTCAGCCAAGTTCCAGCCAGTCGACAGTCACTCGACACTAAATACGTGAAGTTTGACGTTCCCTAATGTCACTAACATGTTTAAAATCTATTCATGGGAACCACGCAGGTTTGGCGGGTGTTTCACTGTTTATTGATAAAGATTCTGTTCAACTTTCCTATAGATTCTGCATTCAACATCTGTCAAATAAAGTTGTAGATAGACTATCTGTAAGCGGTGAAACAGGCCCTAAACGTGTTATGTTGATGACAAAGTGGGTACGGGAGCTAGTAATTTAAAATCTTATAAACAACCCAAAAGAAGTCAACGTACGAAAATTAGAGACAAAAATAGACCTTGCATTCAAATATTCGTTAGTAATTGCACATCTGGAAATGAAATGGAACTATTAATTATTCGACGCAGGAGATCGAACGGTGGTTCACGAAAATAAATAGTCATAAATATAAAAGTCTATAAAAACATTTCGTCACACGTGCGAACGCAGGGTCAAGTGTAACGGATTAATAACAGGTTTATTCAAGAACAATGCTTAGAGAAATATTTTTTGTGGTTTGAATATTTTAGTTGGTAAATTTTATAAGAAATAGAAAAGTCTTATATGACAACTAACGTAACAAAAGATTAATAATAGGTTCCACACAAGGGACCATTCATCAAGTACGTCACACAAAAATCATGGTTTTTTAGACGGTGGTCACATTCTGAGCCTCCTAAGGGGGGGCCCTTACTATTGTGACGTCACAAAATTTGCATTTCTACACCTAAAAATTAAAACCATATCAATTTATTATTTTTTCTGACATTTGATTTCAAAATTTCAAAATGTGATGTCACAAATCAGAGGACTCCCCCCAACCCTATGTCACACCATGTCACACTTCGACGTCCGTCCGCCTAAGAATCTATTTCATTGATGGTACATTTTTATGCGTTATCCTATGTCAATTTCCGTTACCACAAGTATTTTCATACTAAAAATCATTTTTAGCACATTTAAATTATACTTTTGCCGCTCAGAGAACCTGCACAACGATACGAAAGTTATTCTTCTGTCTGCAAAAAGGAGACGTTTTTTCAAATACCTTAAAATGGAATAATTCCCTTATTCGAAATACATTAACAGAATAAAAAGGGGACGACACCAAGTGTCCCTAGACGCCGCTCACCGTCTGATTAACATATAAATGCGAACCACTTGCGGCGAATAGGTAAATAAAAACCCAATCGTAAACCTATTAAATGCGCCTTTGGCAACTTAGGCTAGAAGCTGGCAGAGCCTACATTTCATCGTACTCTGAATTAACTCGATCATTATTATTATTAACACAATGAGATATATGAGGGAAGCAACTCCGTTGCGCCAAAATTCGTTTATCGCAAGGTATCGTACATTTTTCGGGAATAAACAGTATCCTATGTCCTTCTCTGGGATTCAAAGTATGCCCATACCAAATTTCAGCAAAATCGGTTCAGCGGTTTGAGCGTGAAGAGGTAACAGACAGAGAGATAGACACACTTTTGTATTTATAATATTAGTAAAGAATAATGGAACTGTGTCTATCTATATAATAATACGCGAACGGAAATCTTTGAACCCCTTTTCACAAATGACGCGTAGATGTTAAAGCAAGACATTTCTCTCAGTTATCTTATAGTTAATATTGAGGAGAAGCGTGAAAAGCAATATTATTTTAAAATCACACAACTCGCACACCACCATGTTTTGACATGACACGATATTCATACACGAAATAATCTTTTGTTCATGGTTGAAGTCTGTGATTTTTGATAAATTTCATGCCTTGATAAGACGTTGATACCAAGTTGAAGTCTGTAATTGAATTTAAAAAAAGATTATTATATTTTTTTAGCTCCTCTACACGGTGGTTTTAAATATTTATGGTCGAATTTCGACCACAGGGCGACCTCTAGTTATAATTATTATGCGTTAGAGGCGTCCACTCAACGCCAGAGTCGCTAAGAGCGATTTCGAATAAATTTGTTATAGGTCTGTCTATAGGCTTTTAACTCACTAGCAACTCTTGCAACGTAATCACAGGCGTTACCTGATATAATATCCACAATCAAGTTTTTTTAACAAGATTGCATTAGGTCTCCACGCAAAACTGCGAATTCGCATTGCACGGTATTGCAAAGCTATTTTTATTATTTATTTATTACTTACCGCAGATATTTGCGATGCAATG
Organism: Cyclargus thomasi; assembly: GCA_026546445.1. Lineage (NCBI taxonomy): Eukaryota > Metazoa > Arthropoda > Insecta > Lepidoptera > Lycaenidae > Cyclargus > Cyclargus thomasi. The sequence goes on from JAOTAV010020062.1 coordinate 17,438, forward strand.
TCAATCATGAGTGGGAGAAAATAACGAACGCTCTTTCCTCCATTGCTCTGTGGGCCGTAAGACACGGTACTGATTTAACCAATGGAAGTCAATTTGATTGACACGTGTTTCATTGTTTCTATGGGGGGCTATATTGATAGAATTATAAACGAATCGGGAGTACCTTTGGAATAATATCATGATGGAATTTAAGGTGGAAATGAAAAGTGAATAAAATATTACATATATATATACACTAGGTATGTGACCGGCAAACTTTCAAAAGGTATATTACATAAAGGCCTATTTCCTCTCAAAACGACAGTAATACATTTGCAAATTTTGCAAGTGCTTATGAATCATGAGTGATACGACGTTAGATGCTTTCTATCAGGTGATCCATTTCGTGCTAGTTTTTTTGCGTAACTAGCTATAAAAATATGGTAGTTTTTGATAGTGAACGTTTTAATTCCAAACTGGTGTGCAAATAAAAACTTGTCATAACATGTTATAATATGACGACCTCTGTGGCTTAGTTGGTAAGCGCGTTGGTAGCTTAAGCGCAAGGTAGCCTAAGTCGGGGGTTCCAATCCCGCCGACGGAGCAAAAGTTTTTCAATGTTTCTGGGTCTTGGATGTATATTAAATAGGTATGTGTATGATGTAATAAAAATCTTAAATATGTGTATAGTATAAAAGTATTAAATATATTCCCGTTGTCTGGTACCTGTAACACAAGTCCTCCGGGTACTTAGCACGGGGCCAGACTGACGTGGTGTGAAGCGTTTATAGATATTATAGATCACATTTAAACCACCGATTCGCATCTCGCCTCCTCTAGTATGATTTGACCCTAACGGCAGGTAGGTAGATGTAATGCCAACGCGATTGTGGACACAAGGCCAAAGGAGCTATCTTTTATAACAAAGTATTATAAGCTAATAGCTAGGTGTTATATAACATCAAAGAGCTCTAAAAGTTTTATGTGTGTCGGCTCCATTAATGCCCGAGCGTCTACTGACATGACATTCATAGGGCAGTTAATAGGCCGAAAACTAGTCCCATTCCGTTACTTTACGTGCGTAGAATTGTGGCGTAGAATATCTCGTATATAATGTGTAATTAACACTGAGTTCTGTTGGATTTTTTCAAACTATTTAGACATTTTAAAATTGAAGTTTGTGCCAAATTACGGCGAATGGGGTATATCCCACAAAAAACATAAATGTAAAAAGGAAAGCCAAGTTTGACACAAAACCTATGTTTGATAGTAGGCTTCGCCGCAAAAAGAATGGTTTTATTTTAAAGATTTAAATGAGTGCCAAGTTCTGTACAAAATCCAAATATTATATTTATAGGAACAAAATAACATTATGCACAAGTATTCTAATAACTCTATTTCTATGTTGTATTAAATACCTATAACTAATGATGTTATTTTTAAATAAATAATTGTAAACATTTTAATGTGAGATCTTAAAGTAATATAAAGTATTTAATAAATAAAAAGTATTTAATAACTTTATAGAATAAATGGGGTGGTAAAAATGGCAAACTCACATCTAAGCTATTTTTAACCGACTTCCAAATACGAGGTGGTTATATGTTCGGTTGTGGATAAATTCTTTGAAGATCTCACATTTTAAATAACAGCAATTGTTATAGGTATCCAGAAAAACATAAAAAATTTTATACTTATTCATAATGATATTTTGTTCCTATTTTTCATACCCATTCGCAAATAAAAATTCACTGATGAGGTCAAAATTTATTGCGGTCGTTAAAGGCCATGTCATATGGGCGGTAGTATCTTAGCGGGGTGGCAGCGTCTAGCCGCCTTCATAGGCAGCGAATTTCGTTGGTAAACTTATAAAAAACAAAAACCCTTCGATACTACATGCGAAATGATCAACTTGGCTCATTGATCGACTGGTTAGTCAACCAGTTGGTGGACTGGTTGATAAACTGATCAGTCGACTGGTTGATCGACTGATTGGTAGACTAGTTGGCCGACTAGCTGGTCGACTGATCGGTGGACTGGTCGGTCAACTGATCGGTCGACTGGTTGGTCAACTGGTTGGTCAACTGATCGGTCGACTGGTTGGTCAACTGATCGGTCGACTAGTTGGTCGACTAATCGGTCAACTGATCGGTCGACTGGTTGGTCGACTGATCGGTCGACTGGTTGGTCGACTAATCGGTCACTACTCGGTCGACTGGTTTGTCGACTGGTTGGTCGACTGGTTGGTCGACTGGTTGGTCGACTGGTTGTTCGACTGGTTGGTCGACTGGTTGGTCGACTGGTTGGTCGACTGATCGGTCGACTGGTTGGTCGACTAATCGGTCGACTACTCGGTCGACTGGTTTGTCGACTGGTTGGTCGACTGGTTGGTCGACTAGTTGGTCGACTGGTTGGTCGACTAGTCGGCCGATTGGTTGGTTGACTAGTCGGTAGACTGGTTGGTCGACTGGTTAGCCGACTGGTTGGTCAACTAGTCGGTAGACTGGTTGGTCGACTGGTTGGTCGACTAGTTGGTCGACTAGTTGGTCGACTAGTTAGCCGACTGGTTGGTCAACTGGTTGGTCGACTGGTTGGTCGACTGGTTGGTCAATGAACGGTCGACTGGTTGGTCAACTGTTTGGTCGACTGGTTGGTCAACTAATCGGTCGACTAGTTGGCCGATTGGTTAGTTTATTTGATACCCATATTGTTAGGATGAGAAAAAATCCAGCCGTTTGGGCTGTAAGGCGTGCCAAAGAATACATACATACACATACATACAGGCCTGATATAACACTTTTCTTTAATTTTTTAACTTGTTGACGTTTTAATAAAAGTCTTAGGGCTTGTTCCACCGCTTATAGATACGGTATGGAGAGTTTGTCAAAAAAGTTGTGGATAACCTTACAGAAACTTATCAGTAAGCGGTAAAAAGGCCCTTAATATAAATTAAATTTCCGATGCTGAATCCGAACGTTTCGATTCCAGTACAGTGGAAGCTTTCCTTTTACCGGAATAAAAAATAGAATGGTGAAAAAACAGCAAATAATAAGTTTCAAAACTTATTATTTGCTACACGTAATTTTTTTTATTTTTTTTATTAAACAAATTTAAGTGTACGTAGGTACACTTAAATTTGTTTAATAAAAAATTTAAGTGTACCTACGTGGGCCTGTTTAAGATTTAGTGTGACTTTAATTTGCGATTTCCTCTTGGCACGTTTAATGTGCCATTTGTTTCACCTGTGCCCGACCAGAAGCAAGTCTCACCACTCAATATATCTCTCTAGGCACTTTATTAAACTAATTTAGGGTGACAACAGAAATTTTTATATCGTAATTCGCGTATTAGCATGACTTTTTAATGTGGTGGGTTGCGCGTGGGCGGTATTTTACGGCATTTTAATCAAATATTTGTTTTTAAATGTCACCCGAGGAAGCTATTATGTATTCATCGAGATGCTGGCTAAAAATATTGCTATACTGACTTTTGTCCGCAGCTTTGCTTGCACGGAAATCCCTTTAGAAAGGTGAAGGTTTTCCGAGACCAAACGTAGATTTAAATGTTACTTTCCAATCTTTTCCATATAAACATGCCAAAAATCAAGTCCATTAGTTTGTTAAGGCGGGGAAAAAGAACATACAAACAAAGACACTGTAACATTATAATATTAGCATTAGTTGCTATATAACGTTACTAGTATGCCCGTAATTTTTGAAACGAATATGTACGCTTTATAACACGTAAGTCTGGTACCGTGGTAAGTGTCCGAGGGACTTGTGTTACAGGTACCAGACAACGGAAATATATTTAATACTCTTATACTATACACATATTTATATCTGTATTTTATCACGCTTAAACACCTAAGCCGATTTTGCTGAACATATAACATTTTTATTTAAAAAAGTGCGCTTCCCGCGCTATAAACGACTATAGTCAGCCACCAATCACCAACTCCATAAAAATTAGTAACGTCCAAAAGTTGCAAAGAACCGACTAAAATAAGTGAAGGTGAAATGACAAGAAACTTTATTATATAAAACCAGACGGATGGCCACGGAATTAGTTCACCGTACTTCGTTTAATGATTCCGCGAAGAGCACCGGATCTCCAAATCTTAAATTTACAGCTATACACTGTACACAAATATTGCATTAATGCGTTCATAGGAAAATAGTTTTTATTACTAGGTTAATAAGCGCGGAAATGATTTATGTACGTAATATCTGGATCGAGAACTCGCGTTTGTGGGCGCTTGTTTTACTGGATAATATAAAGGTGACGATCTTTCTTTTGCATATACCATAGTAGATTTTGTACGCAGATTTACCTGCGTAAAGAAGTATTTTCAAACAAACTTCCATTCCCGTGTGATTTTTTTTAACTTTGGATGTTTGTGTTAACAGTGAAGCTTTTAATTAAAATAGCTATACAGGGTGTTACAAAAGTAAGTGACAAAACTTTAGGGATCGTATGTGACCGTAAGTTCTACCACTTACTTTTGTTACATTCTGTATAGATAAGGTAGCTCACATAGATAATATATTATATACAAAATCCTTTTTCCCCCAATCAAATGCTCCGGTAGGAAAAATAATATCCACGTGGAGAAACCCACGGATAAATGCTAGCTAGAAATAAATAAACAATCTATTTAACGTGTCGCGGTGACAACTATTCTCGGAAAATCCGTAGCTAAAAATATCTATCGTATATTTTAGAGACGAACAATATCATTTTAGCTTGGCAGAAGACACCTGTTCTTCCTTTCACATAAATACTTCCACTAATCTCGAATGCATGTTAAGGTGTTCGGCTGCAATAGAGAGTAGCGGAGCGTTTTAAATTTAACTGAAAAAAAAATTATACTCTATCAAAATTATAGCTTGTACGATCTATGGATAAATTAATGTGAGGTCTGCTGCTGCGGCTACTGCGGCTGTGAGGTCACGGAATGGATCAAGCGGAAGACCGGCGTTTGTTACCGGCTGTGTGCCAAGTAGCTTGGTACAATTTGCGGCCATTGTATACTCTGTAACTTAGTTATTAAGATTGATTAATGTAGCTGCAAATAAATAACTATTCTATTCTATTCTAAATATATTCTATGGAAGCTCCACACCACGCTAGCCTGGTATGAACCTGAATGGACAACGGAAATAATTTGACTGCTTTTATACTACCTTAACTACCTTACCTTCACACATTTTTATTAAGATTTTTGTTTTACAACTATGAATACTGTGATTATTATCTGCAAATTTAGTTACCCTACCATTTAGTACTAAGACCTCTCTAATATTTGAGTACATCAAATGTTTCGGTCATGATCAGGTGCTCATAGGATAGGTCTCCTAATTATCATATCTATCTTTCAATTATTGTGAATAATTACTTCTTCCGTCAATTATTTCATTTTTCATGTCACAATAGTTGTCTTAACTATTTATAAATATTACACAGTGAGATAATAAAAAATAAATTAACTAAAACCTAGAACCAGGTTCCGTAACCACGACACGCCACGCTACACGCTCAGCTACACTCTGTGCGCGGTCTCAATATTATGTCTAAAAAGTTTATTTATGTTACTTGTTGTGGTAATAGTTGTTTTAAATTTATGCGTTACAATTTTACAAGAATATCGGGAATTTTTCATAAATTACCTTAGATACAATTTTTTAACGTTTTTTAGGTGAGTATAAAATGTGTATGTTTGATTAATTAACTAAAAAGTACTGTGATCAAAGGTGAATTTTGAGTATTATAAAATTGATATAATTATTTTGAGTCATTTCAATAAAAAGTAAAAGAAGGGTATTTAAAGAGAGTCGTGTGTTCTTGCATATTAATGTTTGTTGCTTGTTTTCCTACTTTCAAGATCGAGTTACTGGACTTAATCTATATATATAAAAGAAAGTCGTGTTAGTTACACCACTTATAACTCAAGAACGGCAAAACAGATTTGGCTGAA